>PVJL010017336.1:0-18533 GCA_004026885.1 Lyroderma lyra
CACACACACACACACACACACACACACAAGAAATACCTTTCAAATCTTTGTTGAACGAGGGAAGAGAGAAATGTCCCAGTAACTGGGACATTGCGCGGCCTGATTACACGAGCAGTCTATAAATATTAGTGACCGCTGTCACTAAAAAATAAAGAAAAAGTGGCCGCAACATTGAACACCATTCCTGACACACAGCAGGTGACCCCTGTGTGTTCTCTGCGTTTGGATTTGTCTTATTTCTTCTTCTCGCTGGAGTGCAATGGGCGAGCTCAATTTGGTGACCACTGACTGTTTTGGGACGTGATCTTAGTCAAAAGGCTGAGCAGCGATGACAACGGACAGTTTTAAAGTTTTAAAGGGCTTTTGAGGGTGCAGTGTGACCCTGAAGATGCTGCTCTTCTCCCACGGCACGCTGCGTTCTCTGCTTTCTGTGCTTCGGACGAAGAGGTGCCAGTCTCACTGTAACCCATCGGACTCCAGCGAAAGCCAGCGACCAGACCAGCGAAAGGCAAATGTAAGTAACGGTGTGGGCACGGCAGATTGATTTCTGTGGCATTTTATATGCTACGGTGATCTCTACCCAATGAAATGGGACTTGGCACAGAAGTCGGGAGATCTCTTAAGCTTTTCCATGAGCCTTGGCCTTTAAAATACTTGTGATGTTGGGTCACTTTTTGTCATTTCAATTAGATTTCCTCTCCAGAAAGTTCCAATTTATCATCCCAGCAATACATTCTGGCTCCTTTCAGGGGACTGTCATTCCAACGTTGACTTTCATTTTTTTAGCTTCTTTCAAAGTTCAGAGTCATATGTCAATTGAAAGTCACTTGGCTTTGATCGTCCCACACAGCCAGCAAAGCCTATGGCCCAGTTCCTCCTCTCCCCGTTATTTTTGAATGAAATTCTTCAATAATCTCTTGATTCAGTTAATTAGAAAAAGACTTTCTTTAGATGCATTCATGTAGATTGAAATGCTGAAATCTGACAAAGGCAAATACAAGAGTTTATCCAGGTCTTGGCAGTAGGTGTTTCTGAAGAAGGTCAAGGATCAGTTTAAAGAACAGGGAAGATCCAACACTGGTCACTGCGTTGGGCAGCTCCTGCCACGATAACACTGCACAGCAGACCAACCAGACCTCAGTGTGGAGTGCCCTGCTTTGCAGCAATAGATGGAAGGAATGGCCAGCTAGAGGTGGTGCCGGTGGTGGTTGTCACCTGATGTTTACAACCAAGGAGCAGGAAGTGGCACAGAGACGTAAACACTGAGAGCTGGACGCATGTCGTCCGAGTCTAAATCCTGCTCTGCCATTTCCGAGGTGTGACTTGGGGCACGTTGTCTCTGCACCTCAATTTTCTCACCTGTCCAATGAGGAGAGCAATCGCAAACCAGTCCTTTGCACCAGGTGGCAGTGAGGATGGAGACTGCGCGTGTCACGTATTCCGTGTGCCTCCAGCCCAGGGAGCCCCGAGTCGGCATGGTGGCCGCTCTCAGTACTAGAGGGGGTTTGGGGAGTAGGCTGTCGGGGACGAGAGTTGCAGGTGGAGCCCGCTGAGTTGAGCTGGGGTGGGAAGAAGGTGGGGGCCTCCTGACCCCAGTGTGGGAGGTTGGCAGGCCTTTTACATGCAGGGGCAAACACGGTCCATGAAACTACCTCTCACTGTCACCTTCAAGCCAGACCCTGTGGCACTTGGGGCAGATCAGCAGAACGCCGGGATCTTTCAGGGCTTGGAGATCATCGATCGACCTTAGTCGTGCTTTCCTTCTGACTCCGTGGGGTCCAGCAGCACTACTCTTTAAGTACTGCTTTGTGTGTAGGCTAGCCAGCCTGGGCTCCCCTCAGTTGCCACCCCAAGAAACTTAATATAATGGAGATTTAAACAACAGCAGCAGCAGCAGCAAACAATTTACCCTATGGCACCCGGTAAGGGCTCAGAGATGCTGTTATGTAGTCACATATACCAGCCCTGTGCTTGCGCCGAGTAGGCCGCCCGTGGGCTCAGCACCCACCTCGTCTGCCCCCGCCCCATCCCCCACCCTTGGAGAAGTGCTCAGACATAGGCAGGATGGTAAGAGGCCGGACTGCTCTGGCCCGTGTTCTATTGATTCAGGGGCCTGCAGCCTTCCGCCCGCCGCATCTACATGCTAATGCAATTTCTGGGCATGATGGAGCGTAAGCGTGCCTAAACGTCCCGGGAGATTTATTGTGCTCCCTAGTTCTATAGATCAGAGACAATTTCTTACGAATTCCTGCTTTTGCTGAATAGTTTAATATGCCATTGTCTAGGCAACACAATTCTCCTCAATTAGATTTCAAGGCTAATATGGAGAGGAACTTTCCCCCTTCCTCTCCAGCACTGTGAGGGAAGACCATAAGTCCTGATCAAAAGCAAAATTTGCTGGTGCCTCTCGGGGCACTTCGGGCCTGGTCCTTTTTGCTGCAGGGCTGCGTCCTGCCTTCTGCTCCGGGGCTGAGGTCGTGAGGGGGCCGTGAGGCTGCCGGTGGGAAGGGCCCACAGCCACGGAGGGGTCGGGTCCTGGCCCCGCAGGGAGGACCACACCGGGGTACCCTGACCTTGGAGAGTGAGTCACTCACCTGGGTCTGGCCTTCCGCCACGGAAGCTCAGAAATTCAATCTAAGTCCCGACGTTATCAGATGCTTGAATAAACCACCACGCAGGGACCGAGAACACACCAGAAGGAAAATGGACTAATTTCAAGCAGCCTGGAGGTTCACGTCAGTGGAGTGAGCACCTTCTCCACCCGCATCGCTGCTCCTCAGGAAGCCTTGTCACCTGATGGTGGGCTGGTGAACATGAACTTGGCCTGCAGGGCTATCACTACCTAATGGGAACTTTGAATGGCTCCAGGCCCTGCTGGGGTGGGCTGAGCAACCTCTGACTTCATTCAGGCTTCCATAGTTCATCAGCATTCCTCCAGGGCCGTTGGGGAAGGTGGGTGCATGCAGGCCTGGGGCTCATCCTTGTCCTCGGGTCTGAGGTTCCTTGTCCTCGGGTCTGCGCCATTCTGCTCAGTGGTCAGGAGCCCATTTCCTGGCTTCCCTCCCAGGGCGTCCTTCCTTCCTTTCTTTCCACACCCTGGGAGGGTCTCTTAGTCACCTCCCAGCAGGCAGAACCTTGGTTTGAACTGGACTTGAGGGTGGGGAGGAGGGAGGAGTTAAAGTTGAATCAGGCTGTAGGTTTTGGTGACAGGCTGGGGGGCGGTGTCATTCTGAGCAGCAGAACAGGCGGCGCTGTGCTCAAGGTCTCCGAGGTCTCCGAATCCAGCTCGGGTAACCGTCCCCGTGCCGCTGCGAGGAGAGTGTTGGTATATTGTCCAGTTGGAGGAATGGCAACTCGGATAAATTTGCTTGTTTTGTGTAATTACACAGTTTTAGTTGGCCAGTTTTCATTTTGTCTTATGGCAGCAGGTAGAAAGACTGTTCGTTGTGTCCTAGTTGCTGTTTCCGACTGCTGCCCTTGGAGACTGAGGCTGGGGAGAGGGAAGACAAGGAGGGTAATGTGTGCTTTCATGGGATTTTCTTATTCGTGAGGGTAACACATGTTGAAGAGTTTCCATGACAAAGCACAAGCTCTTGTGAACGTGTTCTCCTTAGGCACCACCCCACCCCCATTTCTAGCCGCAGCATCTGGGAGCTGGGCAGGCAAGAGCCCCACCAAAGCCAGTTACCGAGATAAGATGAAAGCTGCACTTCAAAGAACCCAAGCAAGGTACCTGGCGGATGGGAGGCTCTCAAGAACCGGTCCGTGCTGAAATAGCAATAATGATCATTATTATCATTATTAGCAGCGCATACACATAGAAACTCCCAGGAAAGCCCTAATGGAGCTTGGCTGCTAAGAGTTCTTTTCCTGGGTGAGTTTTCCGAGAGGCGGTAAAGCAGCCTGATGTTCCTTTCTCATGTTGTTACACTTACATTTGCAAGTCGCAACACCCAGCACTTTTTTGTACTTCTATGCGCAAAGCATTCAGGGAACTCAATGTGTTCAAATCTAAACCCAGCGGGAGTTTCTGACACTTGACTTAGACAGCTCCAGGCACCTCCAAAAAACACTCCTGTCGGCTGGCCTGAAAGCGGAGAGTCACAGAGAACTCAGCCCCCTCTCATGCACGGGGCTCCTTCCTCCTGTTCTCCGCGCCGTCCGGGCTGCCCTTGTCTCATTGTGCTGTTCGGCCCCACACACATACACACACACACAGACATACACACACACACATGCGAGTGCCCGTGCGCACGTGCACACTCCCCACTACTGAGGCTGAAGGGCTGGGACTGAGTGCTGGTGAGAGATATGTGGGACAGGGGAGCCCTCATGTTTTGGGAAGAGTGAGACCATCTCCCAACACTGATCCAGGCCGCCCCACCCGCCGCCGTCATCCCAACCACGGTGAAAAACTGACTTGCCTCACACTGTGGCTGGCACCTGGGACACAGGGCTTGGTACTTTCAGGACAGTTGATGGGAAATGCCCAGGACCCCTCCCCTTATTCCTGACTTACGCCCCCCCTCCCAGGGCCGCCCGCACCAGCTCCTGACGGTTGGGTTCTGCATCCTCATTCTTGCCCACCCTTAGACCTGATCTGACAGCTCTGGCTTCTTTTGATGAGCGTTGGGCCCTTGTAGCAGGTGCTGGGGAGCCCGGCCCTGACCCTGCCCATGCCTGTGGGGTCTCTGATTTCCAGTTCTTAGCAGCTGCCCTTTGCTGCCCGGAGAAGGCTCTCCCTGGTAATTCAAGTCCGCTGCGCGGGTGCAAGGTGAGCGCTCTGTGAGGAAGGTAAGGCCCGCCCCGCAGCAGCCCCCAGCCCACGGTGGGTGGGAGTGGGGCTGAGTGAATACTCAGCATCCTCACTCTTTGCTGGAGTGACACCTTCGTGGTGTGTCCCAGCCAGTCCCCCGGGGGTCCCCGCGGGTTACTCACAGACGTAACCTCCACAGGAAAGCGCCCAGTGCTGCTTCCCCCCTCCCCTGACTCCCTTGCACACTCAGGTCGGGTCTCCTAGGATCACTTGTCCAATAGAGCCCTGGACACAGGGTCTGCTTCTGGGGGAGCCTAGCCGGAGACAGCCCTCTTTCTCACCCAGTGGGGTAAGGTACCACTCACTGTTGGACACAGCACCCCTTCCCATGAGCTAACTGAAGTGGGTGCTGTTCTTCTCCCACTTCACACACGAGAAAACTGAGGCCGGCAGGTGGCAGAGCCAAGATTTGAACTCAGATCTCTCTGGCTCCAAAAGTCCTGCCTGTCACATCACATGACGCTCACCGGGTTCCTTCCGTCCTCTCTCCCCTGTCGGGTCAAGCCCTGGTTACCTTTACAAAAGTGGTAACGTGACACCAATTGTTGCCACGAGTGAAGAGCAAGACATCATCATTCCAGAGCTGAGTGCACGGAGACAGCTGGCTCCAGCCCACAAACACTATTTTCAGAATGCTCCTGGGCCCGGAATAGCAGCCTTTGTGTCTGTGGAGGTTGGTACAAGGAGGGTGATGCCATCCCTGTCGGCGGGCTGTGTAGGAAGACCCAGTGGAAAAACCCAGCCAGGACCCTCGCCGGTCAGCTACTCCCTGGAACCATCTGGAGGTCTGGCTCCTCAGTCCCCGCTTCCTGCGTGGATTCTGGCTTCTTGCTTCCCTACCCCGGACCTGGTCTCAGCGGTCGCAGGTACTGAATCTACAGGCACAGGCTGACGTGGTCCCATCAAGTGCCGTGGGAAGGACCGAATGCCTGTCAGCGCTGGGTGCTCCCTTTGGATGTTTGCCCACAGTGGCCGAGTCCTGTGGCTGACCGCAGCCCCAAGTTTATCCCGGACAGGGCAAATGAGATGACAGCCGTGCCCCCTCTCGGGATCAAAGGAAACACATCGCTGGCCCAGGATGCTAGGAAAGATGGACATTTGTTCATGGCTGCATTCGAATGCCCAGCGGCCTTGCAGAGCCTGCCTCTGGTCTGGGCCATGCGCTAGGCACCAGGCATCCAGAAGTAGGTCCTACAAGGCCCTTGGCCCTGAGTGTCGGAAGTGCCTCTGGGAGCAGTGAACAGGGACGAGTGTGATGGATAAGAAGTTGAGCCCTGAGAGACGGCCCCAGTGAGTTCCCCTCTACTAGGGGACAAACACAGCAGCTCGTAGAGGAAGGTCAGCTCCACTGGGACTCCGGCAACTGTCTCCAGGGTCGCGGAGGGGAAAGGGGCCTCCCCGGAGAGTCAGGAAAGGCCGCTCGGAGGAGGCGACCTTGGAGTGGAGCTTTGCAAGGTGCACAGGACCTCCGCAGCTGGAGAGGCGCGGAGGATGGTCCAGGCAAAGCAATGTGTGCGCAGGCCCCGGACGCCGGCCAGGGCGCACGCCGTTGGACGTAGCACAGGCTGTCTGCAAAGCCAGGGAGCCCGGGAAAGGCCGGAAAGGACCTTCCGATCACGTGGGAGCGCGTCCGCCTCCGATCACGTGGGGGCGCGTCCGCCTCCGATCACGTGGGGGCACGTCCGCATCCGATCACGTGGGGGAGCGTCCGCCTCCGATCACGTGGGGGCGCGTCCGCCTGCGATCACGATCACGTGGGGGTGCGTCCGCCCGCCTCCGATCACGTGGGGGAGCGTCTGCATTCGGATGGAGGGGCAGGCGATTCCGTTGTGGAGACTTGGTGGACGAGCTCTCCCGATCAGGGTTCTGGGTTACAAACCCCAGAAATCAATTCCAACTAACTGCAGCAAAGAGGAACTGATCAGGAGGCTATGATGCAGCTTGCAGAACTGAAGGAGAAGCTGACCGACCAGGGTCCAGAAAAACCAGGAACCAGGACACCCAGAAGGAACGAGGAGCAGCAGGTAGCCAGCAGGTTAGGCAAGTGCTGCCGCAATGAGGCTGCTTCGCGCCATCCTTGAACCTCCGTGACTCACAGCAACGGACCTGTCGTTTGTCAAGTTCACGGGCCTGGGGTTGGGCTGGGACGGCTCCATGTCACGTGTCTCCTCATTCTCCTTGGGCCCACCGCTACCTGGGGCTGGGGGTGGGTGGGGTATCTTCTCACAATAGAAGGCAGACGAGCAAGCCACCCAAAGCACAGACAACCACTGAAGGCCCTTTGGTCTTGTCATGCCAATAATATTCCATGGGCCGGAGCCAGGCCCATGAAGAAAGAGAAGGAAAAATAAGACGGTGGGAATTCTTGAGGGGTGTGTGTGTGTGTGTGGGGGGGGTCGTGAGCTGGGGGAATAGGATTGTTTCAGGAGAAGATACTGTGACCATGGTGCAGGGGCATTTTGCCAGTGGGACTCCAACCCTGGAGGCCGGCCAGCCAGGCCCCCCCCCCACAACCTCAGTGACCCCGGCCTCTCCCCTCTAACAATAAATGCGGAGCAGCCTGCAGGCCTTCATGTGGCCCCCCTGACCGCCCAGCACGGGAGCCCCTCTTATGGCTGTGCACATTGCTGCTCAGACCTACATGATCAAGCTGAACCCCCGGAAGCGGCCTGCGTGCCCAGACCCTTGAGTGAAGAAGGCTCGAGCCCTGTGGCTCCCCACTATTGACCAGGGGAGCACCAGGGGTTCCGGGAGATTTAAGCCACCTGTCTCAGATGACTCGGGTTGGGAGGTAGGGGAGTGAGGACCTTCTTTCTGGGCCCAGGTTGAAAACACCCCAAATAGGCATCAGGACTCGGGCACCCGGGTTCCTCTGGGAAGACGGCTCGGCTATTGGGTCTCACGGCCGCTGGCTGCTATCCAGTTCAAAGCTAACACCTGTCATTCCAACTGCTGATCTTCCACTCTTGGCCAGGCCCAGGCTTGTGTTTCTATAAGAAGAGCCTTGGTTGCTAGGTGACGTCCTCGTTCCTGGTTCTGGAGGGAGCCTGGCAGAAATGAACCAAAGAGATCTGAAGCTTCCACTTTAAAGACAGAACTATGAACCCTACAGGCGGAAATAAGACCCCAAACTAATTGGAGGGTTATGTAACCCAGACATGGTTCTCGTGCCCGCCCCACCATCCTGCCAAGACCAGCGGAATATATTTAAATGTAGTTTTCGAATTAGGGCAAAAGTAGGAAGTCGAACTGATAAATATGGTTGGCTCTGTTGATTGGGTGAGGAAACTTCTAATTATGCCACTTTTCTAGGCTCCATCAATCAGATCTGCACCTTCATTAGCCTCTGAGTCATTAGTGGAATTTATTAAAACAATTAGAACCGCAGAGAACTGCAGCCATCAGCATTTGTGACAGCTGCGTTGGGGATTTAAACTTTTCATTAAAATCAGATGGAGGCTCTTGCAAATCAGTAGGAACAGAAGACCATTCCGAGTGAAAAATGAGCAAAGAACCTGAATAGGCAATTCACAAAAGAGCCGCACACGGCCAATAAAGGAATGAAAACGTTTCCAAGCTCATTACAACCGCGGAAATGCATTAAAGCAGTAATGAGAAAGCATTTTTAATCTATTCAAGGGCTGGTATTTTTAAATGATAACATATAGGATGGGCAAATATATAGTAAATGTGCTATTTTTACACATTGATGGTTGGAACAGGGTTAGAGAAGATCTTTCTGGAAAGCCATTTAGCCACATACTGGAAGTTCTAAATGTACACATACACATCTCTTGACCAAGCAATGTGGGGTCCTTAGACAGATGTTTACACAGCATCATCTATAAAAAGGGGGAAATTTGAAAAAGTATCTCCCTAATAATGGGATATTAAGTAAAAAGAAATCACTTAATTACGTCTGAGTATATTTTCAAGATTGTGGAAGAAAAAAGCAGGTTATAAAATGCTGCCACTTTCTGAGTCATTTTTGTGAAAATGGTTTATACGGTGTTTTCGTAGATTACAGCGTCCTCACGTGACGTCATCAGTTGGTGAGTTCCGTGACCTTAAGCAAAACAATGTGTAATAAAATCAATTTTACCACAGAAGTGACAGACATAAAGGTTAAGTTCTTGTGGCATCTCTCCAGTTTTACAACAAAACAACATTGAATGAACCGACGTTATTTGAATACCCACTGTCCTACAGGCTGGGATTCCCAAACTTCCTCTGTTCGTGGGACCTTCAGTGTCTCAGTGATTCTTGTGCAGAGCCCCTAGACGTGGCCCCCCACCTCCAAATAAAAATCTGACAGTTTGGTCTATTAAGTAGTTGGGCCCAACAGCAAGTTAATAGTAGTAGTTCAGACAGTATCATGCAGATGTTACTACGTTTCTGTTAAATGTTTAGAACACCCTGTGGTACCCCTGTTAGTTAACTGTCGTGTCTTGGGGTTCCTTAGCACATAACCCCAGCAGCTATAAACCGAAAGGTTACTGTGGTTGGCTCTGGCCCCAGGCTGCCGGGTCGGAATGGGCTCTCAAGTTTGCTGATGAGTGAGACTGTGCAGACTGTCTCCCTGGGCCTCTTCTTTCTCGCCTGTTAAATGGAGACAATAATAGTACCCATCTCCCAGGGTTCTTGCAAGCTGATGAAATGCTGTGTGCCTGGCTCGTGCCAAGAACTTAGTAAATATTCGCCACAACGAACTGTCACAGGGGACTGGAGGTGACTTGTGTTGGTTTATGCACTTTTGTGTTTTCCAAGTGTTCACATCAAATGGATTGTTTCTTTTTCAGTCCAAGAAAGTAGGGTCGCAAGCTCCCCCCCGTGCAGAGTGCTGCACCTGAACACAGCACAGGTGGCCCCTATCCAGAGGCAGTCGGAGACACTCGCCACCCTGCCGATGCGGTGACTCGGTAATGCCACATCAAGAACGCCCCCGTGTCCAGGATGACCAGATCCCCCATTTAAAATGGGACAGGAAACAACGGTACGTGTGGTCAGGTTACTGACACCTTGAGTGTAGCCCAGGGAGGCTAGGCCGACCATTCGTACGTAGGGAACGGGGCAGTCCTGCTGTTTGCTGTCCTGTTTAAAATGGGACGTCTGGCCAGCCTGCCCATGTGCTGCCTCGGGAAGGCAGGGCTTCCTGTGGGCACCTTGCTCTTCACAAACACTGGGCGGCCTGGCTGCGTCCTCAGCCACAGGCGTGTCCCTGGCCGCTGCTCACGGTGTGGCCTGTGCTGGGAGCTCCCTCGCCCCTCCTTTGCCCGGGGAGTTCTCACGCCCTGTTCCAGACTTGCCTGTCCTCCCCAGTCTTGGGGAGGCTTTTGGGGTGACCCTGGCTTGCCGAAGTTGCACATTTTTTGGCTAGGGTACACCAGAGGTGATGCTGTGTGCCTCACAGCACACCATTTCGGGACACCGTAACGTCAGGACGACCCTGGTGTCAGGCTCCCACGTACGCGATGAGGCAAGGCCGAGGCGGAGATGGGACTGATTTGGTTCGTGAGGAGACGAGCCCCTTAGAGTTAGGCAGTGTCGCTTACCGAGACCTCGAAAGGAAGTGTGCCAGCGGCACTGCCAGCGCCAGGCGATCCTTGTCTTAGATGCCCAAAAAGGATGACACCGACCCACAAGGGGCTGGATGACGGCGATGCCAACCGTGGGCCACCTGGCCGCTGGGGAGCCGCGTGCAGACGGCAGCTGAGCCGTGTCGTGCTCTGCGGCCGCGTTCCAGGCGGCGAGCGGCAGGGGCGGAGCAGAAGGCCCTGCGCCTCCGCAGAGCCTGGAACTTTCATGGCAGCCCCCCGGGGACACGGGGAGGCCAGCGGGAGATGGCCTCAGGGTGGCTCCTTACAACCTCCCAGCCTGTGTTCTGACACAAGGCCTTCACAGACCGGCTGTGGGTCAAGCCTGCGCCCGTGCGGGTCCGTTCAAGGTCACCACAACCCACAGCCGAGGTGCTCTCCTGCACCTGCCCGAGCTGTCCTGAGGGGGACTGTTAGGCAAAGAGGTCGCTGACCTGAGTGCCGCGTGGGAGGTGCTCTGTGGGGTGACCCCACGGCGCTGGGTGGAGGTCTCGTTCCCCATCAGCAGCTCATCGGTTGGGGTAGCAACGCGAACAATCCTTGCCTGAACCCACGTCCTCAGCGGTGTCGTGGATGACGGGGTTCGGGCTGCCACCCCCCACGGCGGCCCGGCGCTCCGTGAAGGAAGCCTCCCCTCTGCAGCCGGGGCTCTGGCGCCTCCGAAACTGAGTCCTCCCGAAAATGGGGGGTCGATGCCTGATTTCTACGACTGCATTTTCCAGTGTTTTCTTATTAAAAAATGGAACTACACAGACAAGTTGAACGCGTCGTACTACGAACACTCCAGTCCCCGGTTAGCTGAGAGACTGCCGGCATCTACTGCGCTGGAGCTCCGTGCGCGGGCGCGCCTCTCCGCCCAGAGTAGGTGGGACACGTGGCACTTCCTGATCACCTCCGCGTGCTGGCCTGCGGGGAGGGGCGTTTTGCCATACAAACGCTGCCTTTATAACTCTTAAGATAATTCATGTGAATCCCTAATATTATTCAACATCAGACTCAAAGTTAAATGTTCACAATTGTTCCCCAAATGCCTTTTATAGGTGAATTTTTAAAAAACAAAAACCAGAATCCAGTCAAATTTCATGCACTCCAATAGCCATGTCTGCAGGTCTAGTTTAACCTAGAACCCTCCCGTCCCTTCTTTTTCCTCGTGCCATTGACCATTTTAAGAGGCTAGGCCAGTTGTCTTGCAGAATGTCTCAAATTCCGGATTAATCTGATGGTTTATGTTTTTTACTTGACTCATTCTACCTCCTCGGATATCTTTTAGATTCAAATTGTGACAATGTTTGATGGCACCAAGTTGAACATTTTCAGCTCCCACATGTATTGTTGTGTCCTTTATGCCACATCGTTTCAGGGGACACATAATGTCAGAATGTCCCACTGTGAATGCTTCATTTAATCATTAAGGTAGTGGCTACCAGATGTCCCCATTGTAAAGGCACATTTCCCCCCTGTGAGCAGTCGGCAATCGATGGGGTAGTACTTGGGCACAGCGTGAACGAACACGGATTCTCCACAGCAGCCGTTCACCAAGTGGTTTTAGTGTTCGAGGACAATCGCTGCCTGAATTGGTTGTTACACTGGGGAGTGTAAAACAATACTTTTCTAGTCTGTCATTCCTTCTCTGTGTATGAGCTGACATTTTTCTGTGAAGAGCTTTGTTTGTCAACTGCCGATGAGCTAAGTTCCTGCACGCACACCAAGCGTGGTGAATGTGTGTTCTGTCTCGCAGTGACCCATTTTCAGAATCAGAGGACTTGACATACTAGTTATCGACAACGGTGACAATTATTTTCTTTTCCTCCCTGTCTCTTAAGAATTATTACTACTGACCCATGTGTTTTTGTTTGCTCAATGTTTTATACTAAATTTCAGTCCTTATTTTATTGGATGCTCAAATTGTTTCAGATTTGGCTCTTCAGACTGGCTCCTGTGACCTGCTAGTGTGCATCTCACCATGACCCTCATCACTTACATTTCTGTTCACTAAAGAAGCAATATACCGAGAGGAAACCCAAATGCAAATATGGACTCTGGGTGATGATGACGTGTCAGTGTAGGTGTATCGATTGCTACCAGTGCATGATGATGGTGGGGGTGGCGTGCCTGTGGGGGGCAGGCAGCATATGGGAGATCTCTGTGCCTTCCCTCAATGTCTCTGTGAACCCAAAACTGCTCTAAAAAACAAAGTATTTTTTAAAAACTCAATGCATTCATTTTTATTAAAAAACACTAAGCAATTAATGATTATAGAGAATAAAATATAGAAAAACATCACCAGTTTTTCTGTCCTCCCCTCCCTCCCTCCTTCTTTCTCTCCCTCTCTCCTAACCCCTTCCTGGAGGTAATCCCTGGGAGCAGTTGGGGACACTACTGTACCTGCACCCATGAGGTGCTATGCAGGTAGTAAAAGGGAATGAGGAAAACCTCCATGTGCTCATGTGGAGTGATTGCAGGACACATGTTAGTGGTGGGAGGGAATCCTGTATATAGGATATTACCCCAGACTCCAAGGGTCTGTTTGCCTGCCCGCATCCAAGCCAAAAAAGACACGGGCAGGAGTGTGCAGCAAAGAAAGCAAAGGTTTATTTAAGGCGTTGGCGCCAAGCCCGGGCACATAGGAGAGCTAATGCTCTCATAACCCTGGCCCCCGGATGGCCTCTAGTCGCTACATTATATAAGGGAAAAATCATTAATCATGGCTGCTCTGGGAGTTGGGGGCATGGCCCTGCTGATGGGGCGGGGCTAAGGCCGGAGCGTGGGAGCGTGGCTTCAGGCCCCGGTGTCAGTCACGGCGCTGTTCCATCCGGTTCCCAGCAGACGCGTCGCGGGCTGAGGTGTGATCTTTGTCTGCCTGAGACCTTGCTCTGGGTTGAGGTGCCGTTACTGTGTCTTGGTCATGGTCGATGGGCCCGAAGCTTTGTCCCTTAGTGAGTCTGGCGCTGACCAGACCCTGATGCCCCGGGGCTTAATGATTCCAGGTACCTGCACAGGCAGGAGGATCCGGGGCGGGGGGTGCAAGCGACCTATCGTTCTTCCAGCTGAACAAAGCTTCGACGAGAGCAGGATGCACGCTGAGGAGCTGAAGGTCATGTGCAGTTACAACGGGAGCGGATTTGGCTTTCCTGCAACGTGCTTTTTTCTTTTCCTTTCTCTTTTTTGTTTTTAAGGATACGGGAAAACGCTTCCAAATCCTAGCACTTGTTACGTGGGTGCTCGTTACAGTGTTCTCTGTATTTTTTATACAGTGTAAATATTCCAGAATTGAACTATTTGTATGCATTTGCATTTTAGAGAGTGAAAAGGTCAGAACGACGTCCTGGAATAGACTTAAAAACTTCTCAAAAGTGTAGAAAGTGGTGAGGACCACAGGGGAAGTGCGGGCAAAGGGTTTTACGGGAAACAAGAAAGGCCCCGGGGTGGGGGGGGGAGATTCCCTGGGAGTAGGCGGGCTCTGGAATGCAGAAATGGGGAGGAGAAAGGCGGCAGGGCCGCGGCGCTGACGTAGGAGTGCGGTGGTGGCTTCCCGAAGGGCGTGTGGAGCCCTCCCGGGAAGAACCCGGTACAGTCGGGGGCGATGAGGCTGAACTTGCCTTTCCTCAGACTAAGGCTTTCGGCCTCCCTGCCTCCTACCTGCCTTCCCCACAGGCCAGACAACTGGGCTTGAGAAGCTCTGCGTGCTCGGGCGGAGCCCGGCCCCACGGACCCCGAGACGCGCTCTGCCCAGGGGCTGCTGGGGGACAGGCCGAGGCGGGGGCTACTCTGCCCTTCTCCATCTGCAGTGACCAGCCCCAGGCGCCATGTCCCTTCTGGAATGTGGACGAAGGAGGAAGGCCGGCCGGACAAGTGCATCTTCACTGAGCCATGACCACCACAGGGCGTGTGGCGGGGGCCTGGCGTGAAGCTAGAAAACCAACAGTTTAAATAATCTGCTAGTGAGGGTCATGGTGTGCCCGGCGCCTTCCCGGTGGGGTCGTCGGGAAGCAGCATAATGAGCATAAAAACAGGAGGATCTTCTATTCTTTCCATTCCTGTCGTACTCATCCCCGCTGCGTCGCTGCCTGGCTGCTGTCACCGCGGGTCTCTGGGACCGACGTGAAGCTGGCTTCTCGGGGACGTGGTGTTCACAGTCCTGCTCTGCCGGAACGCCCGCCCGTCCTGTTAGAAGCTTCTGGAGTTAGGAACGCTTCTTTCTGTGCGCAGATTTACTCGGTGCCTTCTGATAACACGACTGGGGGACACAGACAGGGGAAAGGGCTTCCTGTCCCCCCCACAACGGGGGGAAGCCATATTGTGGTAATGAACACGGCACTGTAGCGGGGGCCGTGGGGGCCAGGTAGCCATAAGTGACAACTGTCCGGTACCGGCAGCGTCCGCCTGGAGAACACCGTGAACCTGGAGTGCTCTGGGACCCTTGGTAAGAGGCCCGCTGGTGGGTGACAAGGGAGAAATAGGCACAAGGGACACTTCAGCTGTCCCCATGCCCATTGGCATGTCTAGGCGGTGCTCTCAGGGTTCACTCACGCCCCCGTGGAGACCCTCACCATTTCTGGGCGCGATGGTGGCCTGACTTCCAGCAGCCACCTTTGTCGACGGGCGACCCTTCCAGATCCCACTTGGCCTGTCCGGAAGGGCGTGGGGAGAGCCCGGGAGTTGTCTCCCTGGGCCGGCCCTGCGGCAATGACAGGGGTGAGTACCCCGGTGCCACACCTCTTGGCCACACCCCAGAGCGACGGGGCGGGGCTAGCAGCTCCCACCGGCCGCCTTCACTTCTGCCCAAGGGCCTTTCTGTGCGGCCTTCCCACGTCCACGTAAGCGGCTCGCACGCAGACCCTTGTCTCCAGGTCGGCTTCCGGGGGACCTCAAACCAGGACGCCTGGGGACCTCGTGTGTGCACTCCCTCCCCAGCCCATCACGCCTTTGGCCACTCGATGGCCCAGCCCCGGCCCTCCGGGTCCTTGTGACCGGCCAGCCTTCCGAACTTGGCTGCAGGTTTGCCCGCGCGTTCTGCACCCTGGGAGGTGCCTCAGGGACCTCTACGGCCGAGGGAGTACGTGGTTCTGGGCACCCCTCGCCCTGCACCAACCTGAACAGCTCTGCTTCAAGCCGTTTTACAGGCGAATTTGATCTGAAGAAAAGATTCTGCTACTGCTGTGGAGGAAGAGGAGGTGACAGTCACCGAACCAGCCCTGCACGCACCCCCACGTGGGCATCTGCTCGTGACAGCCGAGAGCCCTGGGGTTCCGTGTTTCCAAGCCTGCACCTTGGCCAGCCCGCCGGGTGAGGGGCGCCACCACGGAGAGCCTGAGGGGCTGCCACCCTGGCATCACACAGCTGCCCTCCCTCCTTTTTTGCTGCCTGAGCAAAGTATGTGACCTATTGTCACTTCTCAAGAGAATGCTGACACAGGGCTTTCCCTTGCCGTCTCTCCAGCCTCCACAGTCCACGTCTTCCCTCCCCGTGCCCTCCAAACCCCTAAAGCGGATCACTCCCTCTTCCTGATTTTCAGGGACAGTCTCCTTCCTTGGCACCTCCGCTGGGCAACGTAACGGCCCGCCAGCAGCTCCACTCCCTCGTCCTGCGGGCCTCGAGCACGCCACCTCGTCTGGCCGCCGACTTGGGCAGTTGTGACTAAGCTGAGGGCCTAGAGATGGGGAGTTTGCCTTGGGTGGTCCAGCCGGGCCCCGTGTTCTCCTCCGTGAAGGAGGGAGGCAGGAGTCAGAGAGGAGGCGAGGAAAGAAGCAGAGCTCAGGAGGAGGCTGTTGTTCGGGGCTGGAAGGGCACCGTGAGCCCAGCAACGCGGACCAGGCCACCCAGTGCGTTCTAGAGCTTCCGTGGAGGGACGCAGCCCTCAGACACCGTGACTTTACCCCGGTGGGACTCGTCTCAGATGTCTGACTTCCGGAGCTGTCAGATAGAGTTGTCTTCAGACCCCTAACTGTGTGGTGATTTGTGGCAGCAGCAGTAAGAGACTGATAGTGTCTTGGATTTGTGCTGTGCCCTCTGGCTGGGACACCCTCCCTGCCCCTCCCCCAAGGCCTCAACGCCTCCCAGTCTTTCAGTGCCTGGCTCAGGTGCCACGGGGTGCCATAGACAGTCACTTTTCCTGCCTCTGCCCCTCTGGTCATCCACCCCTTGGGAAATGAACCCCAAGGCTCTCGGAGGTGCCAGGGTCGCTCTCCGGCCTTCGAACACAGCAGTCCATAGAATCAGGTGTTTCCTTCAGCACAACTGGGCCCGACTGACATTCTGAAGTATTTTACTAAAAACAAAGGGCAAAGGGGAATGAACTCTCAAAACGTGAGTGGGAGTGAAACTCGTGACTTACTCAAATACAATTTTTCATCTTAAAAATCCCGTAGGTGCAGCAGAACTCCTGTTAGGGTCCTGGGGCCCTATCTTGGCCCCTCACCCCCTGCCTGGGCCTGTCCACGCCTTCCAGATGATAGCTTGCTCCTCTGGGACCTCCCCGAGGCCGCCTGAAGCTCCCCACCCTTCGCTGGGCACCCCGAGACCCCGCAGCTCACTCAGACCCAGCCTGAGGGGCTCAGCCATGTGGCAGCCTTTGCAAGGGCTCTCGTGGTGCTCACCATGGTGGCGGGGTATTTACTATAACTTCTGGTCCAAACTGGGACACTTTTGACAGGGAAAGGGGTTATTAATAACTGTGCTTGGAAAAAGGGGCATGAACCCAAGTGTCCGGGGAAAACCAGGCCCTTTGGTCACCCTGGCAATGAGGGGTCTGGCTCTTTCTGGCATGGCTTGTTTGGGAACGCACCCTGAACAAGCCCAACCTCACCGTGACCGCCCTGACCCTGGAGATGGTGACACCCGGACGCGGACAGCACAATTAACCAGTGTTCTAGGAAGAAACTGTGCCACGTGCTCGGAAAAGTCCGGCAAAGTTGGCTTATCTAAACACAAGCAAGTTTTGGCCTTTGGTGCAGGACGTCTCTGAACCTTTAGCCTCCTAATGTGCGTTATGAAGCTCCAAGGAGAAAATGCAGATGCCATGTTTCCCAGACTTATTTTCCCCTGGCACGTGTGCCCCTTAGAACACATGGCCACCTTCCAGAAATCCCACATGGCCCCTTGAGGCAGATCTGCAGCATCAGAGCAGCCAGTCTTCTCCGATTCAGAAATTCCCAGTTTCCCTTCTCTTGGGCAAGCTCCAAGGATGGCGTCTTATCCCTGAAGAGTCCTTGGGACCCTGCAAGTCCTCCTCCTCCTCCTCCTGTGGTAGGAAATGTGCTGGAAGGGAGCGGCCGTTCTCAGGCAGAGCTGAGGGCACCTGTACCAGGTGAACTCCAGGCAGGGTCCGGGCGGGGCTCCTTGCCTCCTGGGTAATGGCTGCTTTAACCTTTGCTTTTATCTTTTGCCAAGAAGCCCAGGGGCCATGGACCCTGAGGTGATGCCCCAGGGTGGGGTTCTGCCTTCAGCCTTGCCCTTGGACCTGAGGCCCTGAAGATAAGCCTGTGCTTCTCACAGATTCTCTTTTACTGTCTTCCAAGCCCTAGACAACAGCTGCTCGTAGGTGGCGGCTGAGCTGAGCATTGATTAGGCTTTGGAGGAGCCAAGGTCCCTGCAGGCTGCACGAAACAGTCTTCATCCATAATGCATGAGGCTGGGGACCCAGACAAAGAGGACAGCCACGCGATAGCCTGTGGGCGTCGAAGATCCCCACAGGACAACCGAGGAACGCTTTCTCCCGGAAGAGTTCACATTTATCATCCCTCAGTCTCTGTCATCGTCCTGGGCTTTTATTCCTATGTGATTTTGTAACTTTCCGAGCTGCATGATTAGAAATGAATCAAATTCAACTCATCGTAGCAACCGGGATGGCACACACCAAGGACTCGGAGGGAGGGTGCGCGGGGTGCTGGGGAGAGGCCGCTCAGGAAACGCAAAGATCCCGGCTCTGGGCCTTCTCCTCAGCAGATCTGGGTCTCACTTGCTTTTGGTTTTGTCTTGCTCTATAAAATAAGGTGCAGGAATGACACTGTAATACCATTGTGTCAAGTCTGGCTGTATGGAAGTTTACCCACCAAAACTCAGATAGGCATAAAGTGTAATTTTCGTGTGTGTGTGTGTGTGTGTGTGTGTGTATGTGTGTGTGT
>PVJL010017337.1:0-18576 GCA_004026885.1 Lyroderma lyra
TCCACACTGCCTTCCACAGTGGTTGTACCAGTTTGCACTCCCACCAGCAGTGTACCAGAGTTCCTTTTTCTCCACATCCTCTCCAGCACTTGTTATTCCTTGTCTTGTTGATAACAGCCATTCTCACAGGTGTGAGGTCGGATCTCATTGTGGTTTTGACTTGTATTTCCCTGATAGCTAATGAGGATGAGCATTTTTTCATATGTCTGCTGGCCATTTGTATTTCTTCAGGGTGAAATGTCTGTTTAGGTCCTCTGCCCACTTTTTAATTGGGTTGTTTGTATTTTGTTGTTGAGTTGTACTAGTTCTATATGTATTTTAGATGTCAATCCCTTATCAGAGGCAGTTTGCAAATATTTTCTCATTTGGTTGACTGTCTCTTTGCCTTGTTGATGGTTTCTTTTGCTGTGCAGAAGCTTTTTAGTTTGATATAGTCCCATTCATTTATTTTTGTTTTTACTTCCCTTGCCTTTGAGGTCAGGTTCATAAAGTCTTCCTTAAACACTAGGTCTACAAGTTTAGTACCAATATTTTCTTCTATACTGTTTACTGTTTTGGGTCTTATATGAAGGTCTTTAATCCATTTTGAATGAATTTTAATATATAGTGACAGTTCACAGCTCAGATTCATTCTTTTGCATATGTTTTTCCAATTTCCCCAGCACCATCTCCTGAAGAGTCTTTCTTTTCCCCATTGTATATATTTCTCTCCTTTATCAAAATTTTTTTGTCCATATATTTGTGGATTTATTTCTAGGTTTTTTTATTCTGTTCCATTGGTCTGTGTGTCTGGTTTTCTGCCAATACCAAGCTATTTTGATTATTGATTATTTGTAGTATAAATTGAAATTGGGAAACATGATACCTCCAGCCTTATGCTTTTTATGTAGTATTGCTTTGGCAATTTGTGGTTCCATACAAATCTGATAATTTTTAAAATCTATTTTGTGAAAATATGTTTGTGGGATTTTTATGGGAATTACATTAAATCTGTTTACTGCTTTGGGTAATATGGCCATTTTAACAATGAGAACTTTGTCTTACAATATAGGTGAAGCACATTCATTTGCTCATTATGCAATTTATGAAGAAATACATATACGCACTGTCTTCATTTGCTTTTGTTCCATTCACTTTCAACTCATTGCAATTGATTTTTACCCCCAGTCAATCACTGATTCTTCTTATAATGTTTCCAAGTTTGCCATGGAAGCCTTAGGTCTTTTATTGTTTTCATGACTAGTGTAAAACATTTAATAATAACGTCACTTCATAAAATCCTGTCTTCCCTGGATAGCTATGACCCAGGTTCTATCATCTCTCTCATTAGATTCCCTCCCTCATTTTGTTCTTTAAACACCAATGGCCTTAGGTTGTATTCTGCTATTGGAACTCTTTACTTTTTATTTCTCATAGCTTTTCTTAACAATATTATTCATCCTTCTTCATAGTTTTTATATGACCAGCAAGTTGTTTACTTCAAGATCTGTGTCTTTTGGTCTTTACTTCTATCTCAAACTTAAAACTTGTATATTCAACTATCATCTGGGTACCTCTTGGAAGTTCCTGGCATCTAACACTAATTTTATTTTTCTTTCCTCAAACTTGCTCTCTTCTCACCCCCACTTTGTGCCAATATGAATTCATCTTGACATACAAGATAGAAACTTCAGAGTTATAGACTTTTTCCTTTTTATTACCTGAAACACCTAAGTAGTTACCAAGACCTGTTGACTAATAATGATTGTAGATAATTAGGAAGCTATCTTTAGTCTCTCATTTCTCCAATCGAAATATAGTATTGCCATCAGAGTCATCTTTATAAAATCCGAATTTAATCATCTTACTTGAGTATTTTAGTAGTCTTTCATCCCCCATTGGGTGGTTTACAAACCCCTTTAGTTTTAGGCTGACCAGATATACCATGTTACATGGGACAGAAAACAACAGTAGTGCCCCATTTCAAATGGTACACATGGTCAGCCAAGTCTCACTGGGCTAAATTCAAGGTGTCAGTAGGCTGACCATATGTACCATTTGAAACGGGATAGACCATTGTTTTCTGTCCCATTTAACCCGGTATGTCTGGTCAGCCTATTTAGTTTGGTAAGAGAGACATCCTTCCGGATATGGCTTCATGGTACATGTCAGCCTCATTTGCAGCTGCTTTCACTGCAATTAATACTCGCACCACAGAACTATTTGCATTTTCTGGATAGGCCATGTAATCTCATACTCCATGTACTTGTGCTTGCTAATCCATTTGCATGGACGTTCTTCCTCTCTTCCATCTGGTTGTGGAATAGATTAAAGCACAAAACATTTCTTAAGACACAGATCACATGTTATGTTTTATGAAGTCATCCTTGACAGTTTCAAATTTTCATCTTAGTCTTTTATAAGTACTTTTATATAAAACTTAATGCATTGAAATATTTATACAATCATTTATTTGTCAACAACAGTAAATGTCCAATGTCTAGTCCCTAGCACCAAGCTTGACCCTTGGTATGATAGTTATCTACACATCAATCAGATGGTTTATGAATAGCGGGTGATGGCCTTGATTTTCTTGTGCCAGAGTCATATTCCTTGTCATATTTCTAACACAAAATTTCAAGCTGAAATAAAAATGTGTGACTTTGTAATAGAAACATGAATGTTTCTTATTTAGTGTTTCCTTTCAAGAAAATGTGCTTGTAAGATTGACATTAATAAGGTAAGTGTGAAGACTTGATTACTTTTCTCTTCTTCCCCTCACCTGCCAAGCTAGTTACTAAATCCCTGGGTTATCGATTATAATACTCCTGGCAACAGTGGTGTTCATATTGTGGAATGTGAATTATAGATTCAGGTCTCTAGCCAAATCAAGGTTCTTTTTTATCTGATTTAAATTTCCACATCATGAATAACTCTGTCAGTTTGCACTGTTACTGCGTTTAGTAAAGTTTGTTTGGAGACCTCACACATGGTCTTGTATATCTCACTGAGAGTTCAATGTATTAGTTATTTAGAAAATTTTAAAGTCATGATTTTTTTAAAAATAAAAATTAAAATGTTGGCTTTTAATGCTGATTATTCAATTTTATTTAAAACATCTTTTAAAAATTATGATGTTTTCTGGGTTAGTCAGCAAGTAATTAAACAGAAAATTTCAATTAAAATGGCATGTGTTAAAAGTTAGAAATCTAATGATTTTGTTTATTTTTATTTCATTCTCTGAATGCTTACATACTATTCCATTGAATAAGTGGATCATAATTTAACTGAGACTTGACTGAAAGACATTTGTATTACCTCAAGTTTTTGTCACTAGCAAGCAGCATGTTAATTAATGTGAACTCTTTTCAACAAAAATGTCTGTTCTCCAACTTTCAGATTTTTCCCAGACTGTTAGAAGAGAAATGGTATCTCAGGGTAGTTTTTTCTAAATTAAATTTATTGAGGTAGCATTTGTGAATAACATCATATAAATTTCAGGTATACAATTTTATAATAGGTCGTTTGTCTATTGCATTGTGTGTTCACCACTCAAAGTCTAGTCTCCTTCCATCACCATGTATTTGACCCCTCCTTACCTTCTTCCTTCCCCCTCCCCTTACCCCTCTGGTAACCACCATACTGTTGTCTGTGTCTATGAGTTTATTTGTTTTGCTTGTTCATTTGCTGCTTTCTGTTTTATATCCAATATATGAGTGAAATCATATGGTTCTTGTCCTTTTCCATCTGACTTACTTTGCTTAGTGTGATAATCTCAAAAATCCATTCATGTTGTCACAAATGGCCCTATTTCATTCTTTTCATGGCGGAATAATATTCCATTTTATATATGTATCATGTCTTCTGTATCCAGTCATCAGTTGAAAACAGCTTAGGTTGTTTCTATTTCTTGGCTATTGTGAATAATGCTGCAATGAACATAGGGCGAATATATCTTTACAAATAAATGTTTTCAAAATTCTGGAATAGACACCCAGAAGAGGGATTGCTGGGTCATATGGGAATTATATTCTTAATTTTTGAGGAACCTCCATACCATTTTCAATAGAGGCTGCACCAATTAACAATCCCACCATCAGTGTATAGGGTTTCCTTTTCTCCACATCCTCAGAGTAGTTTTAAAATTTCATTTTTTATTATCAATGCTTAAGATCAATCAAACATCTTATTGTATATTTAAAGACTATTTGCATTTGTTTTTCCACAAATTGTTCATATGTTCTGCCCATTTTTCTGTTTAAAAAAAATCTATGTAAATATTAGGATTATTAATACTTTTTCAATGATAAAGTATCATATCAGTTGAAGATATGATTTATAAGTTCAAGAATATGACACACAAATTGAAAAAATAATATGTAAGTTAAAAGTGTTATTGGTTTTTCATTTTTTAAATTCTGATCATGGTAGTATAAAATTTTTCTACAAAAGTGTAAGATTTTTCCAGCCTCAAGTTCAAGAAGAATTTAGTAATTCTTTTCTTTTAATAATTAAATGATTTTAATTTTTACATTTAAATATTTGATCTTGTTAGGATATATCATGGTGTACAGGGACAGATTTAATTTCATCATCTGTTATTTTGCTATCCAGTTATTTCAATACCTTCTATTAAAATGTCTATATTTTACTTAGTAATTTAAGATGCTTTATCATGTGTTCAATTTTCATTTGAGATTAGTTTTATTTCTATATTTTCCAATTTGATTCCATTGATCTGATAGCTATTAATGCTCTAATGCCACACTGTTTTAATTACAGAAGTATATAATGTATTTCCAAACCCCCAGTTTTTTTTATTTTTATATTTTTCTGATCATTCTTGCTTGTTATTTCTTTCAAATAAACTTTATATTCAACTGGTCTAATGGCAGAATAAAAAAGAGATTAATGGTGTTTTATTGTAAACATTTTATATTTATAAGCTAAATAAGTTCTATTGGCTCTTGAATTCACTCCCACAAATTTAACAGCACTGCTCTTATCATAGTCAACAGTGTCATGTTTCAAAATCTGGTGACCAGTTCTCAGTTCTCGTTTTACTTGACGTAAACACAGTATTTGTCACAGTGGGTCATTTTCTCTTCTTTGAAACACTTTCTTTACTTGGTTTCCAGGACATCACTCTCCTAGTTTTTCTTCCACATTTCTGGAAACTCCTTCTCACTCTCCTCTCCTGGTTTCTTTTATTCTTTCAGATCTCTAGCCTGTAGGGAGTCCTAGGACTCAGAATTTTGACTTCTGTTTGCTATCTAAACTCAAATAGTGTTTCGGTGATTTCATCTTGTCTTACAGGTTCAAATACCATCTATATCCTGATGACTGCTAAATTTGTATCTCCTGCTCAGGGATTTCTTCCAGTTCTCAGCCCTTGTATCCAGCTGCCTCTACTTGAATGTTTGATAGTCTACACTGCTAGTTAGATTTCTAAGAAGCTCAATATTAGCACATCCAAAACCAAAATCCTGACCTTCCAACTTCTAGCCTCTCAATTCCACTCCTTTTTTTCTAGTCTAAGAAACAAAAAATCTCTTCTTTCAGTTGTTCAGTCACAAGTGTTGGAGACATCAGTGACTTTTCCACTAATACTCTGGTACAAGTCACCACCTCTCTCCCCTGGCCTCCCTGCTTCCTCCCTTGCTGCATTTAACATATTCTCCAAACAGTGGATGGAGTTCAGTTGTTTGGTATCTTCAAAGTTCCTCTTAATAAAGCATGTTGTGACTTCTGCCTGCTACCTTACAAACTAACTAAATAAGGCCAGTTTATGTACCTCAGGTTAGTTAGCAATACAGAGCGTGGCCTGAAGACAACTATAGAAGCTACTCCTCCCCTCACCCAACAACAGACGTATTTCCCTTCCCTAACTTCTTTAACTCCTGAAATTCTACCTCTGAACTTTCCCTTTAATTGCCAAATTGAAGGCATCTATTGCTAATATGTAAATGTTTCTTGGATGGGATCTCATTAATTTTTGTTATATTGGAACAATGAATTTCTTAAATTCTGAAGCGAAAGAGGGCCTGGAGAAAAATGGAGCACAGGACAAAGTAACTTCTAATGCAAGAGGGTGAGGTAGGAAGGGTTGAGAATTTGAATTTCCATTTGTCTCGATGTTAGTAGTCCTCAGTGATGGGGAGGTAACGAAGAAATCGGCTACCTGCCATGGGGTTCTGGAAGGAAGAGGTTTTATAATGATGTCTGATCAGATTTGGAATATAAAGCATTCTTTCATATAAAGCAAGTCAGGCAAATAGTATGACAAGTTATTCCATACGTACCCAAATAGAGGAAGTTGAAGGTTCAAGAAAAGCGTAAGATAATTAGTCTGCCTGTAAGAAAATACCTTAATTATTGCACACTCCATTAGCTCATTTTCTCCTAGTATAAAAAATGAAAATGGAAAAATAACATTAAATATCATGGAAAAGTACCAATGCATAAGGTAGATGAGAAGATGAATTTCAATCACTTTCATGTAAATGTTTTCCATGATAGAATTGATTATCAGGCCAAACTGAAAAAATCGTTATCCCCTGGGCAAATGCTTATGTTCTCAAGATTCCCAACAAGCTTATATTTAAAAAGGTGGAAAGAGGTTAATAAATTGCATCGTGAGAAGATCATCCTTTAAGCTAGATATGCTCACCACAAGATCACATCATTTCTTCAATGTATGAGTTTCCTTGAATTCAGGAGTGTATCCTAATTAGAGCAGCTGTCAGCTTTGCATGCCTTAAAGCCACCACGTAATCGGTAAGTATGTGAGTAAAATTCTTATATCCAAAAGAGAGAAACTCATTATCTCACCATAACAGCATCAAAGGTTCTGACAGTGACTTTGTGATGGGCCGAGTCCCCTCTGAAGAGAAGAAAGGGGGAAGAGGAGTGCCATCTCACGAGTATGTGCCATGCTGTGCATGCCGCTAGACACTTGAAAGGGCAAAGCACGCCTGTCAACGTATGCTAGCTTTGTGATGGTTCACTTCAAACATCAAGATTGTGTTGAGTGGTCTTTAAAATTTTACCCATTTTTTTTTTAGTGATAAGATGATTTTTATCACTAATGGAGTAGCATGTACTCACTGGGATTATTTGAAATCTTTTTTTCAATAATTCAAGATTGGAAGAACACAATATAATCACATCATAGAAATATTTGTAAAGAGAAATTGATGTTAGAAGTGATTGAAAAATTAAATTTCTACCTTAGAATTTATGTTGAGCTGTAGTAGTTTTCTTCCTTTTTATTTTTAATCTATCACTGATTTATCATGTGACTGTAGGCCAGTTGACAGACATCAGCTGGACTAAAAATGGTGAAATTCAGGCTTGCAGCTCCTGGGCCTGCCCACTCCACCTTCTTGGAGTGTACTTTTCAACTTCTAATTTTTCTATAATAGATTAAGTTTTCTATGTTTTCACATAAAAAATAAAAATGGTAAAATTCACAAAAAAAGAATAATTCCCTTTCTAATTTGGAATCTTTCTGGTGTAACTGATGCACGAATATTAGGAATTTGAAGCTATTTTAAGGCAAGTCTTAATACAAATAACTAATTATATATATTTATTTTTTTGTATCAGCCTATATTCTTTGGATATGTGACAGATTCTTCCTTTTATAATTATTCCCTTTGTATACAGTAGTCACATAAAGACTTGATAAACATATTGACTCTCCCAAAATTCTATGGTCTTACATTGTAATAAAATACCCAGTGTATGACTTTGTGCCTAAAACCATATTTTGCCCTGTATAATGTACACTTTTTTGCCCAAAATTGTGAGGGGGAAAAATAAGAATGTGTATTATACATGGGTAGTACTACTTCCGTACCTATATAAATGTTTTTAATTCATTTGTTTATGCTTATGAGTTAAAAGTGTAACTCTAGAAATCAATAATGATCTCCATAGCAAAACAATACCTTGGAATGTGATAATCATTTTATATAAAAATTTTTATACATAAAATGTCTTGTACCTTGTATCTGTTCTTGTGTTTTGTAATTATTCATTACATAAAATTTCTTGTATCATAACATGAGCTCGGACCATTAATTTCACGAACTCATCCTAGAAAGTGCTATCACTGTGGTCACCTTCAACGTACTCCCTTGGGAAGCCATGCAGTGATGCCAGCATCTAGTCCACCACGCACAGACTTGCTGTTTGTACAGTGCTGCCCATGTAAACTCACAATGGCAAGTTCACTAACTTAATTGTCAGATGTTGGGCACGACAACAGCTCTGATGGCCATTCCAGAAAAAGAGTTCCTAAATTGCTTTGTAGGGTGGACTAGGCACTGGCGTTGGTGCATAGCTTCCCAAGGGGAGTACTTTGAAGGTGATCATAGTGATTGATACTCAGCAATAAGGTATCACTTTTTCTAGGATGAGTTTGCAAAATTAATTGTCTGACCTTCATATGTTAAAAAAATCAATGCTGAAATTTATTTATAATACAAAAAACAACTACTTAAATATAAACAAATAAAAGTTTGAATTAAAAGGTTAAAATGAAAGATTGTTCCCCTGAAAGTTTGGGCCCAAAACCTGGGTGCACGTTATCCTGGGGAGTGCGTTATATACAATAGCTGTTGCTAGTTGTATGCTATCATTTGCATGCCACTAACATAGTATGAAATTTGTTAAGGTTTATTTGAGATCACTAATAATTTTCCAGTTTTCAGACAATTTTATTATATATTTTTAAGTATCTAAAAACTATCTGCTCCCTATTTTTTTTTCCTTTTTGTATGATAACAATGAGAGCACTGAGGATATAGTGGTAAATAATTCACTGAAGATCACAAACATAGTAAAGGGTGGAATCAAGACTTAATTTCTGGTTTTAAAAATTCCACGTATTTCTTAGTTAACACTCAGGTCAAAATAAGAGGATATGAACATTCAATATACTATTCAGGTTGTTTATGAGTTCAACCATAAAGTAAAAGATTTTTAATCAAGTTTTCCCTAAATGATGTGAGTGGAATGAATATGCTAGAAATGAGATTTTTAGCATGTAGTGTAAGTGTATGTAGCATTGAAAAGATACTGTCAAAATACTTCTATGTCAAAAGATACTTCTGTGTCAAAATATGTGAGAAGTACACCCTTGTTCTCTCTGAAAATGATCTCGTAGACTTTCTCATATAACACTACTGTGGATTTCTCATAATATATTTTATAACATTTTCACATAATGCCCTTTAAAAGAGAGATTTTAAAGATAATGATCACATTTTGTGTCTTCTCAATGCCCAAATAAACTTTTAAAATTAATTCATTGTTTTGTTTCAGTTTTTACGATGCCAGGAATGAAAGGTTGAACTTTTCATGAAACTAGCTGATTTTTTTGAAAGCAAAATTGACTGGTTCACTGGTTGTTTCTGTGACAGGTCATGATAATTGACAAGGAATAAATAAAAGAGTCAAGGAGATAGATTGTGACATGAGGTAATTTTTTTCAAAAAAGTTTTTTCCAGTGAAGGCTTCTTGGATGAGTTAACATTTGAACTGAGACCTGAATGAAATCAGAAGGAGGATGAGGTGGGGCATCGGGGGAGAACATTTTAAGAAAAGAAAACGTCCTGTGCAAAGACTCTGAGGTAATAGCCACGGTTGGCTGATTAGAGAAATAGCCAGAAGCCAGTGTAGCTGGAATTACGGTTTCAGAGTGAGGGTGCTAAGAGATGCTGATGGAACGTTAGTCAGGGCGACGTCATGTTAACTATAGAACTTTGTAAATTTAAGGTGAAGATTGAATTTTTTTTCTAAGTATGATGGGAAGCCACAGAAGGGTATTAAGCAAGGAACGATCAGCTTTAGTGTCTTAACAGGATTACTATGGCTGTGTGTATGGAGAAAAGACTTAGAGTGGGCTCAAGGACTCAGGTAGGACACTTTGAACATCTTCTAGGTGAGCATAAAGGTAGATTGGAATGGGGTCATAGTAGTGGAGGAGACAAGATATGGTGAGATTTGCTTTATGCTTCAATAGAATTTGTGGTTGCACTTGATGTGGGATGTGATATAAAATAAGGCACCAAGAATGAGGCCATTTAAAGGACAGTGGTATTCACTGACGTGCAGAAGCCTGAGAAAGAAGTGTTGGGACTAAACATTTGGTGTGAGAAGCTTAGTCTGGTGAAGACTTTTGCATACATAAACCCGAGGTTCATCAACGTTGAGTCTGAAGTGGTATTTTAAAGTCTTTAGCATAAAGATCATCTTTAAAGCCAATGAAACTGCACTAGGTCACCCAGAGATTTAAAGTAGATGGAGACACGGTACAATAAGGGAATTGCAGGAGCACACCAGTGTTTACAAGTTAGGGAAGGACATACCATATTTTTCCATGTACAAGATGACCCCATGTATAAGATGACCCCTACTTTTCTAACCTGACATTAAGAAGCCCTCTCAATCAGTTACTTCTGTATATAAGATGACCCTCAATTTTTGGTCTAACAATTTTAGACAAACGTATCATCCTATACCTGGAAAAACATGGTATATCCATTACAGAAGATAGAGAATGGTAAGACGTGAGGAAAACCAGTGGAGTATGGTGTTCCAGAAACTTAATGCCCAACTAAGGCATTTCAAGAAGAACATGATTGAATGTTTCAAATGTCCCTAACTCAAAATATGTGTGTATGTGTATATGTGTATAGAAATGTATTTATTTCTGTGAAACAGTTTTCACTATTTCATGTTGCCTTTCAATTTGATAAAACCGATTGTTGTTTTCATGTTAACAATTACTACAAAAGACATTCCTGATGTTTTCCAAAACTTCCAGTTTCCCTTTTTCCTTGTCACATATATCCTTCAAACTAGTGTAGCAAAGAGACTTGCTTCAGGCAATAAAATGTGAATGAAAGTGATGTGTGTTACTTCTGGATAGAAGCACTTAAAAGCTACTGCAGTTCCTTTATTCACACATCTCCTGCCATGATAAATTGCAAGACCCCATTTGAGATAGTGATATTATAAGATGGCAGACTTCTGTCCCTCGCTGAATCTGTGCTGGACATAAAGAGTGAGTGAGAAGTATGCCTTTGTTATTTGAGGGGTGAGTTTTTTGGGTGTTTTTAAATATGGCATAACCTAGCTTATCCTGACAAATACACCAACTCTTGACAATATCTTTTAATTTGTTGAATTGTACAAGTTACTTTCTTATCTTTATATCTATGATCCTTTCTAATGTTATTTAATTCTGTTGATATGATTATTTTTACTAATGTAGCTTCACAGAGGTTTTATGAAGTTTTTTTTAATGAGGTTTTTTTTTTGCATACAAATTCTGCTGCAAACATCATGCAATACTTGTCTATTTACCTTCTTATGAATGTTTTGAGTACACAATACATTTTGAACCTAATGGCACAATTTTTATCAATAATATTGCTGTAGAGTTCTTTTAAATGAGTTTTTTTGTAAATATTTGAATATACTGTAGAAGTGGAATAAGAAGGGGAACACATAGATGTATTAGGTGTGTATATATAATGTGTAAGCAAGTAGCTTCTGAGATATAGACAGAATCCATAAGATGAGCTAAATAAAGATAACTAAGGTAGTAAAAACAGAGCCTGTGTGAAATGAACATAGATATAAAAAGATAGAAAGATCAGAAGATACCTAATATTTTTGTTACTCTAAATATATGAGAGACAGTATTCATGAGACACTAAATATATGTAAGCCATTGACTATCCATAGGGTTTTAATTTGGTTGCTCATTAGTAATGTCCATGTGACCTCATATGTCTTCTACTCAGGAAACACAAATAAAATCCATAGTTTCTCATAGACTGAGTCCAGTGAGTTTTTCAATTGATGAGTCCAGTGATTGGTCAGGCATGCTAATCATGCACCTCTCTGGTTGAGCAAATATATATACTAATCCCATGCTTCTGCCTGTTGAGCTTATTTACTCAAAACTCAACTCTGGTGCTTGTAACTGTAACATTAGTGGGATTAGTATGGCTCAGGAGAGAGAAGGTTGGGGGTGGGATGGATAAAGAAGGGTCTTTATAGCTTTCTGTTTATTGAGAGAAAATTGCATAACCTAAAAGTTAGATACTGTGGTCTTCCACTCTACTTTGGTTCTCAATATGTGTTGTAATTGATCAAGTAAAGTACATTATTTAAGCATTTTAACTTTTTCTGTGAGTCTTTCTCTTATGCAGCCTTTAGGATATTGCCTGCCAGTGTATTTGGTGGATAAAGTTTATTCATAACAGGAACTATTATTCTAAGGCAAGATTAACAAACATTACAGCAATACTTGTTACCTTCTCTATTTGATGATTACTAATCCAGTTATACAGCATGTAGAATGTATTTGTAGAAATGCATATTTATTTTTCAGAAGGAGAATTTCTGAATATCATAAAGCATCCTCTAGCCTATGTTCCTGTAAACAAATTGATATTCAAAATATTTGATGGCTCTTTTATAAACTTTGATTAAGGGCCTTCTGTATGTAATACATTATGTTAGGTAATGGGAAATTACAAACTTGGAGAAGATATAATCTTTTTCTTCAAGGAGCTGATATCTGATAGGGCAAGGAATGTTTATATGAGGTGAAATAGTACAAAAAAATGTGTGATGTAAAACTAGGCAGCCTTAGAATGCTATAGAAATCTAGAGGAGGAATCCAGAAAAAGTAGAGATGTCATTTACAAAAAGGATATCTGGAAAGGCTTAGTGGATTTAGGAAAGCCAACTGCCTGCTATGGGAACTTACACAATGCCATTATCTGAGAGGGCATTTACCAAGTGGAAAGGTCAATTCAGAAGTTAATTTGTCTTATTTTTAAATGCAAGGATACAGAAGTAAACTTAACATTTCCGTTACTATAAGAGAAGCACACTGAGAATTTATAATCCTATGGTAAAATATTTAAAAACATGAATGCAAACATCTTTGGGGTAAATAAAACATACATTGACAGTGGAATTATCTTCCAAAGAACAAGATTATGTAGCTATTCTTAAAACATGCTTTAAATATAAACTTCAGATAGTACAGATATTGCTATTAAGTACAGTAAGACTTAACAAACCATTATTGCCAACTCTTACCTATCTCATGAAGTCTGCGACTTTAAATACTACAAGTGCCACTGCATTAAAAATGTATAAGTTAATGCTTTTAAAAAGCTTGGAAAAATACTAGGGTACACTTTTGGGGGGGTGCATCTGAAACATGGGAACAATGTAGTGCTGTTGAAAGCTTAGTTGTTCTTTTCTCGTCTTGTTTAGCTTTTGCTTGCCATACTTAGCCATTATAGTGATCTTGGTTTCTTGTGAACAGAATAAAAAATACTGTTATGTATTTATGTAATGGCACGTACAAGCCATTAATTAAATTATATACACATTGTGTCTTTTGCTCAAATTTCTGGAAAATAGCGGGTCTCATCGCACCTCTTTGCCTGGGAAGTCCCTGAGTAATCAGTGTGCCCAGTCAGGCCGTGCAGTGTGCTGTCCAGGGTGCTGAACCAGGCTGCCCGAGCGAAGTACACAGTGTAACCGCGAATCCAGCAAAGCACTCTTTTGTACACTTGTATGAATATAGAAATCTTAACTGCACACCTAAGAATCTGTTACCAATTTTTCATAGACAGCTCACAAATGAACACTTATTAGTCAACCCAAGTCTAACGTCGTGCCTCAGCCTTACATGGACTTAAGAACTCATGGAAGAGAACTCGTTTTTAATAAGTACATAATAGGCTGATCTATAAACTAAAACAATAGTAATTAATCTAAATTAATGTTTAACAAAAGGCAAATAATCTTTTACTCAGAAAATACTAATAACTAGCATTTAGTATACAAATACCAGACACTGTTTAATTACTCATATATATTAAGTGATGCAATCAACACAACAGCCCTATAAAATCAGTATTCTTATTACTCTCATTTTATAGATGAGGAACCTTAAGTACATAACTAGAAGATGAGGGTACCAGAATCCTTTCCCAGGAAATAGTCAGGTCAGGAACATGGGCCAGGGTACTGCTTTATTTCCAATATATTTTTTTGTGCTTACTACTACTAATAATTCCATTTTTTTTTTTACTTAAATGAAGGCAGTATTGCATAGTGATTAATTGGGCTCAGGGATATACTACCTGGGTTCTAAATATCATCTGGGACATTTTAGTAGTTGCATGACCTTTAAAAGTTTTCTCATTTATAAAATGGGGAAAATAATAATGCCTGTTCCAGAAAGTTGTTGTGAGGATTAAATCAGCTGATGCATGTCAAGTACTCAGAATAATGCCTGTCACATAACAGAACTCAGTAAACATTAAATAGCATTATTGCATGTTTTCATGGCACTAATTAGTTTGTAATCAGATTTTTGATGAACCTCAGCTTGTTCGCAAAAAATTTTGTGGCCAAAGACGTGGTTGAGATATTTGATTTTCTTTCTTATGCATTGATTTTCCGGTTTAAATATAGAGGTTTGGCTGTTCTTTCATCCCAGAAATGCTTCTTCTAAACTTGGTGTATGTCTCTGAGTAAATGAAAGGCAATGTAAGTTGCAAATGAAGACATCCTGATAAACAGTGTTTTTCCTTGTCAAGCTAATTTAAAATACATGATGTTGATAACAGAAAAGTAACCACTATTGGCATTCATGTATGATGTTTCTTGATGCATATGGTTACTTCATCGTTACTGGGCAACTAAAACAATGAAGAATCAGAAAAAATGTGGACTGTTGCCATAATGAGATAATCAAATGAGACATACTGTATAAATATCTAGCCTGTATTGAATCAAGAATATATACAAAATGGGCCCTTTTAGTCATGTTGCAATGCAAACATTCCTAATAGATATTGTTTTATTTAAATATTAATATTAAGTGTAGTGCCATTCATTTATAAAGCATTAACATGATTAATCAACTATTCTATGTTTACTACCTGGATACCCTATTAAATGTTGGTATGCAAAAAAGTGGAAGATGAGGTTTCTATCCTTAAAAATTTCAAGGTCAGTGGGAGAGATAAGTAAACAAATAATGGCAGTACAGCATGAGGAGGTTGTATAAAGTGGCATCAGAATAAAAATGATCACAGGCGTGTGAAGGAAATTTCAGAGTTGTTATTTTTTGACCTTCTCGACTAGCATTTTATTAGAAAATACAGTTTAGTTTTTAAGGTGTAGGTTTGAAGTCAGTTCTGATTTCAGGTCTTAATTTTATACTTTATAGTTGTATGAAATTGTGCAACTCCCTTAAGCTTCATCTCAGCTATCATAATGGGTATTAAGTGATATAATGCATATAAGGTACTTAATTCAAGCTCTATCCCAGTGGTGACCAATCTTTTGGCCTCCCTGGGCCACATTGGAAGAAGAAGAATTGTCTTGGGCCGCATGTAAAATACACTAACACTTACGATAGCTGATGAGCTAAAAAATGGTCTCAAAGAAATCTCATAATGTTTTAAGAAGTTGTGTTGGGCCACATTCAAAGCCATCCTGGGCTGCTGGTTGGAAATGCTGGCTTAGCCTATTGGTTTTCAATATAATGTTTCTGTTATGAAAGATGACAAAAAATTTGCCATGGAAGAGTTATTAAGTGTGAGTGGCTACCTTTTAGAAATAAGAAGGAGATTACCTAAAGCAAAGATGCAGAGAGAGTATGGTACTTAAGTAAAATGTGTGTTTTATAGATGAGGTGAGCAGTAGAAGAATAAACTAGGAAATTAGAAAGAGTCTAGACTTTATTTTGAGTATGAAGATTCTTTTAATATACATGAAAGAAGATGCGATTGCCTGGGGAAACACATAATGACCAAGTCAGTGTGAAGATAGTCATGTTTTAAATGAGCTGGCATTTAATTAATCACAGTCGCATACTTTTAAAAATAGTACTATGTGTATATATGAGACCGATGATTCCACAGAAAATTCTTGGTTATATAATGATTTGTAGATCATTTGCAAAAACTCTGGTTGGAAACTACCGCCGAAGAAGCAGAGCACTGAAGATTTAGCTCAGAGGAATTGCATTAACAGGTTTGCATTTGAGAAGGGGTGCTGTGCCTGTGGTTGAAGGATGTGTTGTAGAAAGATGAGGGTAACATGAAATCAATTAGAGGCTATTTCAGTGGTTTGGAGAAGGGGTGTGTGTCAGTCTGTGTCATGATAGGAAACAGAGGGTGAAATCTGCTGGGATTTTAGTAAAGGAAATACTTACTGAGATGTAGGTAGAGTTAAAGCAACCAACGCGTTAGCACTAGCAAGATGGGGAAGCCATTACTATCTTTAAGCCTTACTGCTCTGAAGATACAATAATAGCATGACTGAGAACTGGAGTCATGGGAAAAGCTATAATCGTGAAGTGAGACAGCATACATCAGGGCCACACGGAAGCCAAGGGAATGGGGGAAATACGAGGGCTGTCTGGAAAGTATCTAGCCGTGTAATAGGAACAACAGAAGCATTTAGGGCTGGGTTTTCTTCGGATAGCCCTTGTATAAATCCTATCCTCTCTCTTCCTATTCATTAGATCCTTCTGGTATTTCCAAAGCAAACCCAACCAGAATCCAGAAGGCAAGGAAAACTTTCTAGAGGTCAATTCTCTGGAACACTGAAAAAAACAAAGAGTAATACAGAATGGATCTAGGGGGGCAAACAGAGAATGCCAGCACATAATGAAAAGAGTTCAAATGAGAACAGTGACAATGGGTATGGAGAAGGGAGAATAAATAGAAGAAATTTTTATGAAGTAGAATTCACAGGACTTGGAGACTATGTCATTTACATTCATAGGACTCTGCTAATACACATAATAGATTATTTTATTGGAAACATATAATGACAGTCACCGTAATGCCAGTCATGTTTTAAAAGAGCTGGCATTTAATCGACACAATAATTTGTTTAAAATAGTTGTGTGTGTATATATGAGATACTGATTATTCCAATGCAGTGTAAGTAAAAGGAAAGATCTTGTAGTGATATTTAGATTTCCTGCTTGAAAACTTGGATGAATAGTGGAATTGTTTACCAAGAAACAGATTACTAGACAGAGCAGGGGGGAAGAAAAGCTGGAGTTAGAGATTAGAAAGGCAGTCAATCAATTATATGAAGTTTATTAACTTGCTATTTATTTTATTATACTCTAGTTGGGTTAATCTAGTTCCCCAAGGCTTCAAAGCTGTAAACTTGCAGTATTAATAATATATTTGGAGAAAGGGACTGCATACAGGTCGACAGTGGAACATAATTCCATAGCTACTTATCACTCACCGTAAAAAATATCTCTGCAGTGAAAATTACCCTCCCACCTAATCAGGACCACTGCCTTGATAGGAGAAGCTCCTCAGGGCTTTCAGGGTCTCAGATTCCCTGGCAACAACTCCAAAAAGCTTATTAATATGATAGTAGGAAACTAAACTATAATTTTTTAACAGTTGACTGTTAACAGTTCTGTTATGCTCAGCAGTGTGTTAAAAAATGTCATGCTGTTCGGCCCAATTTTTCCACTTCATTTGTTTGTAGTTGTTTAATTCACACCATGACTATAGGGCTTAAAAGCACTATTTTATATATATATATATATATATATATATATATATATATATATATATATATATGTGTGTGTGTGTGTGTGTGTGTGTGTGTGTGTGTGTGTATGCACACACACATACATATATATATATATGTATCTATATTATTTATAAATTACACTTTAGTGAACATCTTAGTGGATATTTCCCCCCATATCTCTGTTATTTCTCTATAGTAGATTTTAAAAAACCAAATCACTGTCTCAAAGGCGATGGGAATTCCTAAAGCATTTGGCATGTATTAATATTACACAAACTACAAAAATCTTTACTTAACATTTGAAAAATTGTATCTTAATTTTTAAACTTGAATTTTAGTCTTCAATTTACACTCTTTGTTTTTCCACTGGGATTTCTTTTTTGGTAATTTCTTTTTTTTTTTAATTCATTTTTATTGTTAGACTTAATTGGGGTGACATCTGTAGCAAGGATTACATAGGTTTCAGGCATACAATTCTACAGTGCATTGTTTTTTGGTAATTTCTTTTTTTTTTTTTGAGATGGGTTGTTTTTTATTTTTTTATTTTATTTTATTTTATTTTTTTAATTCATTTTTATTGTTAGACTTATTGGGGTGACATCTGTTAGCAAGGATTACATAGGTTTCAGGCATACAATTCTACAGTGCATTGTAAACTTGTTGTATAATAAGTTCACCACCTAATGTGACTTCTCTTTCCATCACCTTATATTTAGCTTCCCCACCTCCTCTCCCACCCCCTCCCCTTTCTCCTCACCCTAACCCACTCGTCCCCAAATAAACATTAAACTATTGATTGTGTCCATGGGTTGTTTGTTCATTTCTTTTTTTCTTTGCTTTCAGTTTTATATTCCGCATATGAGTGAAATCATGCAGTTCTTTGTTTTTTCTGTCTGGCTTATTTCACTTAGCATGATGATCTCCAAGTCCATCCATTTTGTTGCAAATGGCAATATTTCATCTTTTCTT
>PVJL010017338.1:0-18529 GCA_004026885.1 Lyroderma lyra
AGTTCTTTGTTTTTTCTGTCTGGCTTATTTCACTAAGCATGATGATCTCCAGGTCCATCCATTTTGTCGCAAATGGCAATATTTCATCTTTTCTTACAGCTGAGTAATATTCCATTGTGTATATGTACCACAGCTTCTTTATCCAGTCATCTGTCACAGGGCACTTTGGTTGTTTCCATGTTTTGGCCACTGTGAACAGTGCTGCGATGAACATTGGAGTACATAAGTCTTTGCGGACAAAGGTTTTCAAGTCTTTTGGGTAGATCCCCAGAAGGGGGATTGCTGGGTCAAATGGTAGCTCCATTCCCAATTTTCTGAGGAACCTCCACACTGCCTTCCACAGTGGTTGTACCAGTTTGCACTCCCACCAGCAGTGTACCAGAGTTCCTATTTCTCCACATCCTCTCCAGCACCTGTTATTCCTTGTCTTATTGAGAACAGCCATTCTGACAGGTATGAGGTGGTATCTCATTGTGGTTTTGATTTGCATTTCCCTGATAGCTAATGAGGATGAGCATTTTTCATATGTCTGCTGGCCATTTGTATTTCTTCATAGGAGAAGTGTCTGTTTAGTTCTTCTGCCCACTTTTTAATTGGGTTGTTTGATTTTTTTGTTGCTAAGTCTTATTAGTTCTTTATATATTTTAGATATTAGACCCTTATCTGATGTGTTATTTGCAAATAATTTCTCCCACTCAGTTGGCTCTCTCTTTGCCTTGTTGATGGTTTCTTTTGCTGTGCAGAAGCTTTTTAGTTTGATATAGTCCCATTCAATTATTTTTGCTTTTACTTCCCTTGCCTTTGAGGACAGGTTCATGAAGTCTTCCTTGAGTCCTAGGTCTATAAGTTTAGTACCAATGTCTTCTTCTATACAGTTTATTGTTGCAGGTCTTATATGAAGGTCTTTAATCCATTTTGAGTTAATTTGTGTATATGGAGAGAATTCACAGCTCAGGTTCATTCTTTTGCATATGTTTTTCCAGTTTTCCCAGCACCACCTACTAAAGAGGCTATCTTTTCCCCATTCTATGTTTTTTGCTCCTTTATTGAGAATTATTTGTCCATAAACGTGTGGGTTTATTTCTGGGTTTTCAGTTCTATTCCATTGGTCTATATTTCTGTTTTTCTGCCAGTACCAAGCTGTTTTAACTATTGATGCTTTGTAACATAAATTGAAGTCAAGGCACGTAATGCCACCAGCCTTATTCTTTTTATGTAGTATTGCTTTGGCAAATCGAGGTCTTTTATGGTTCCATGTAAATTTACTAATTCTTTTGTCTATTTCACGAAAGTATGATTGTGAGATTTTGATGGGTATTGCATTAAATCTGTAGATTGCTTTGGGTAGAATGGCCATATTAACAATGTTAAGTCTTCCTATCCACGAACAGGGGATATTTTTCCACCTCTTAAAGTCTGTTCCAATTTCTTTCAAAAATGTCTTATAGTTTTCTGTGTATAAGTCTGTCACATTCTTTGTTAAGTTAATTCCCAGGTATTTCATTCTTTTTGTTGTGATAGCAAAGGGAATTGACTCCCTCATTTCTTTTTCTGTGGATTCGTAGTTTGTATATAAGAATGCTGTTGCTTTTTGTACATTGATTTTGTATCCTGCGACTTTACTATATTCGTTTATTGTTTCTAACAGTTTCCTGTGGAATCTTTGGAATCTTTTATATAAAAGATCATGTCATCTGCAAATAATGACAATTCGACCTCTTCTTTCCCAATTTGGATACCTTTGATTCCTTTCTCTTGCCTGATTGCTGTGACTAGAACTGCCAGTACTATGTTAAATAGCAGTGGTGACAGGGGGCATCCCTGTCTTCTTCCTGATTTGGGGGGGCCTCAGCTTTTCCCCATTCAGTATGATGTTAGCCGAGGGCTTGTCATATATGGCCTTTATTATGTTGAGATACTTTCCTTCTATACCTATTTTATTTAGTGTTTTGATCATAAATGGATGCTGTATGTTGTTAAAAGCTTTTTCTGCATGTATTGAAATGACCATATGGTCTTTATCTTTGATTTTGTTTATGTGGTGTATCATATTGATTGATTTTCGTATGTTGAACCATCCTTGTGCTCCCGGGATGAATCCCACTTGATCATGATGTATGATCTTTTTGATGTATTATTGTATTCTGTTTCCTAATATTTTGTTTAGAATTTTTGCATCTGTGTTCATCAGAGATACTGGTCTATAGTTTTCTTTCTTTGTGTTGTCTTTGCCAGGCTTTGGTATTAGAGTAATGTTGGCCTCCTAGAATGAGTTAGGAAGTATTGCTTCCTCTTCAATCTTTTGGAAGAGTCTGAGGAGGATAGGCGTTAATTCTTCTTTGAATGCTTGGTAGAACTCATTGGTGAAACCATCTGGTCCAGGGCTTTTGCCTTTAGGGAGATTATGGATAGTCGTTTTGATCTTTTCGCTATCAATTGGTCTATTTAGATTATCCAATTCTTCTTGGTTCAGTCTGGGTAGGCTATAAGTTTCTAGAAACTTGGCCATTTCTTCTAGGTTCTTAAATTTAGTGGCATAAAGTCCTTCATAATATTTTCTTATACTCCTTTGTATTTCTGTGGTATCCGTGGTAATTTCTCCCCTTTCATTTCTAATTTTGGATATTTGTGTCCTTTCCTTTCGTCCTTTGATTAGTCTCGCCAGGGATTTGTCAATTTTGTTGACTTTCTCAAAGAACCTACTCTTCGTAATATTAATTTTTTCTATTGTCCTTCTGTTCCCTAATTGGTTTAGGTCTGTTTTAATTTTTATTATTTGTTTCCTTCTGCTGACTTTGGGTTTTGTCTGTTCTTCTTTTTCTAGTTCTTTAAGATGGGATGTTAAGATGTTTACTTGTGATTTTTCTTGTTTCTTAAGATAGGCCTGTGGTGATATAAATTTCCCTCTTATTACTGCTTTCGCTGTGTCCCAATAATAGTGATATGTTGTATTTTTGTTGTCATTAGTTTCTATATATTTTTTAATCTCATCTTTTATTTGTTCTTTTATCCAGTCCTTTTTTAAAAAGCTGTTGTTTAATCTCCATGTATATGTATTATTTTCTGCTTTCCTTTTACAATTGATCTCCAATTTCAAAGCTTTGTGGTCTGAGAATACACTTGGTATGATTTCGATCTTCTTGAATTTCCTGAGGCTACTTTTGTATCCCAGCATGTGGTCTATCCTTGAGAATGTTCCATGTGCACTAGAAAAGAAGGTGTAGTCTCTTTTTGCTGGATGAAGTGTCCTGTAAATGTCAATTATGTCCAATTGCTGTAATGTGTCATTTAGAGCTGATGTTTTCTTATTTATTTTCTGTTTGAATGATCTGTGCATGGCTGTTAGCAGGGTGTTTAAGTCTCCCACAATAATTGTGTGTTCATCAGTTTCTCCTTTCAAATCTATTAGTAGTTTCTTTGTATATTGTGGTGCATCCTGGTGGGGCATATATATTAATTAGTGTCAAGTCTTCTTGTTGTTGTATTGTGCCTTTTATCATTATGTAATGTCCATCCTTGTCTTTTACTATCTTTTTTAACCTGAAGTTTATATCATTAGATATTAGTATGGTAATTCTTGCTTTTCTCTGGTTACCATTTGTTTGAAGTATTGTTTCCCATCCTTTCACTCTGAGTCTGTTTGTCCTTACAGCTGAGGTGTGTTTCTTGGAGACAGCATATGGATGGGTTCTGCTTTTTAATCCAGTCTGCTACTCTGTGTCTTTTTATTGGTGAGTTCAGTCCATTAACATTTAGAGTGATGATCGATATGTGAGGATTTCCTGTGGCCATTACTTATTTCTTTCTTTGTTTCTGTTTTATTTTTGTTCCTTTCTTGTTGCCCCAACTTTGTTCCATTTTTCCTCATGTTTTGTTTCAGGCTGAAGAGCCTCCTTCAATATTTCTTGGAGTGCTGGACTTGTGCTGGCAAATTCCCTCAGCTTCTGTGTGTCTGAGAAGGTCTTTATTCCACCTTCATATCTGAAAGATAATTTCGCTGGATAGTTTATTCGTGGCTGGAAGTTTCTCTCTTTTAAATTTTTGAATATTGGGTTCCACTCTCTCCTGGCTTGCAGAGTTTCTGCTGAGAAATCTGATGCCAGACTGATGGGTTTTCCTCTAAAGGTTATAGTTCTTTGTTCCCTGGCGGCCTTGAGAATTGTCTCTTTGTCTTTAGTTTTGGACATCTTTAGTATCATGTGTCTTGGAGAAGATCTGTTAGGGTTCAGGTATCTAGGGGACCTGTTTTCTTCTTGAACTTGGGGTTCCAGCTCTTCCCATAGGTTTGGAAAGTTCTCATCTACTATTTTTTTGAGTGTGCTCTCTGTAGAATGCTCTATCCCTTCTTCTATTCCTATTATCCTGATGTTGTTTTGTCTCATGGAGTCGGATAGTTCTTGTAGAGTTCTTTCAATCCTTTTGGTTCTATGTTCCCTCTCTTCCTCTTTCTTAGCTGTTTCCATGTTCTGATCTTCGATATCACTAATTCTTTCCTCCATCTGGTTGGCCCTGTTTCCTATGGCAGTTATTTCGTTTCTCACTTCTTTTATCATATTATTTATCTGTCACATTTCCATCTCAATCTTCCTTATGTTTTGAATTTCTTTGTTAAATTGTTCCTTTTGTTCATGGAGATCCTTTTTTATGTTGTTTATCTCAGCCATGGTGCTCTGCCAGTATGTTTTCATTTCTCTCACAGCCTTTAGAATGGCTACTTTAAATTCTCTGTCTCTTAATTCAGAAACTTATAGGTCTAAGAAGCTGTCTTGATAAATTTCCTGTTCTTTCTGAGGAGTTTTAGTTTTTAAGGAATTCATCCTGTCTGCTGGGTTCTTCCTCTTTGACGTGACGGTGTTATGTTCATTAGTGCCCAGAAGTCCAGATGGGTACTTTTGTTGTGTCTTGCTGTAGGGCAGACACTTATTGGCACTGGGGTGGGGGGCAAGTTTTGGGAGAGAGAGGGGTTGTTTATTTCTTATTTCTGGTCTCATTCTATGTTTTGAGGTGGTGCGCATCTATCATGGTCCCTGCACTTCCTGTAGTTAGTTAGTTGATTGGGGAGATTGTAGGAAAGGGGAGAGGCCAACAAAAGTTACACTGGGGCAGCTCCCGCTTCTGCCCTATGCTGGGGAAGCTGGGTGATGTGGGCCAAGGCTGCTCCTGCTGGTTGGGGCGAATGCTATCAAATCCACCTTTCTTCCTGGGCCTGCTTCCGCGGTCAAATGTTGGGGCAGTGTCTGTGGGTTCATACTGCTCTTAGGACCCAGAGGCATGTGAGCAGGCGCACACACGAGTCCAAAGCTGTGGGTCCGACTCCGCGGTAGGAAGGCAGCCAGCCCGCCTCCACAGCAGGCCTGGAATGGAAGCCGCAGCCCTGCGCAGGGGCCGTGTGCTGTCCGCAGGGCAGCCAGCCTGCCTCCACAGCTGACAGCAACAGGAGCCGCAGCCCCGCGCAGGAGCTGCGCACGCCTGCTCTGTGGGTCCCAAGGGAGCCTAGAGCCAAGGTGTCATCTCTGCAGTTCGGAGTCCTCACTCAGCCCTGCTACCACTCAAGAGTTCCAGAGACTGGCTCCCAAGCTCTGTCCCCAACTGACTGCTCCAAATTCCAGCTCCCCATCCCAGCTGCCCAACGGACTTCCACTGTTGTTAGGGCTTTTCCTCCTGTTGCCTCTTGGTCTCTCCCCTCCCATGCACTGTAGCCAGCCACGATCGGGTCCTGTTGAGATCCGTCTTTGCTCCCTCCCCTTTCTCTTGCTCGCCCCCTTCTTTCCAACCTTTAGGTGTTTACTTGCGATGTATGGATTTCTCAGCTGCCGTTTTTGTCACCCAGAGCCCTCTTTCTTGGCTCCTGGGTGGCCGTTCAATTGTGTTTTCTGGGAGAGGCTTTAGGGACCTCCTCTCCAGTCACCAACTTCTCCTCCCTAGGATGGATGTAATAAATTGTTTATTCTGCAAACCTTCCTTCCTGCCCACCAGCTCCCATATAAATTTGCATGCTTTCCATGAGAATAAATTAATAAATTCTCTCACTACTACAAAGAAGAAGCAATTTGATTGAATCTGAAATATTAATACTTGAATATATTATGAGGATACAGTTTGAAAATGGAATTGGGCAATGGTGCTATCGACAACTAGTCTCCAATATAGCTTCACTTATATTCCAACAACAAAGGTCTTAAAGGTCTTCTAAAGAAAAATTAAATGAAAAATTCACTGAAGTCAGCCTCCAGAGTAAAGAATAGTTCAGTTTATGCTCAGAAATCATATAACACTTTGGACCATGGTGAGCAGCCCATGCTGAGCTGTTAATGAAAGGTATTTAAGATTCTCTGACCTCAGTTAATAACAGCTGTAAGAAAGAAAGACCTAAGAACAGGATTGAGCGAAGTCTAAATATACCAATCCTTTCTTCCTTTTCTGTTTCTCTTTGTAGTTTTCTGAGTTGCTTCTTTCTGTCCCCCTCCTTCCCTAAGTCCCTCCACTATATAACTAGAGTTCTTAGAATATTTAGAGATTCTCCCCTAGCTGGGAGACAATCTCTGATTCGGGGAACATGATCCGGAGATTGGTACTTATACAAATTTCCAGAGAAATTAAATTTACCAGTCTATAAGTTTAGTTCGAAGCCACAAATATTATAAGTTGAAAAGCCTTCTCATAAATATTTTAGCTCATAGAATTTTTGGACATTCTTTAAAAATTAGTCATGTTTTTCAAAGAAAAAATGAATCATCATTAAAATAAGTGACCGGTGTCTGGATGTGGAGAAAACTGCACAAACATCTCAACCACTTTTCCTCTGGAAACTTCACATTATGAAGCCATAAGAGGTTCTGCACATAACAGCAAACCCCAGAAAAAGTATAATTGGCAGTTTTAGTTGGTGAGAAGCTGTCATTTAAAAATCAGGTTTAGTAATCTCCTTCAGGGCCTGAGACTGGGCAGGTACCTAGATATCTCATCAAGATGTTAAAATTCTCAGAGCTCTAAAGAAGTGGAAAACATGTCATTAGAATGTATAAATAGTTTAATGTTAAAATTATTATTACACGTATCCTGAAAAATGTATATCATTTTGGATTTTGCCTGGAAAAGAAGGATAAAATAAAGTTACCCTATTTTTTTCTTTCAACCCATGTATAATATTATTCTTGCATCATCAAAGTCTTTATTTTAATAGTTGTCAATCTAAACTCCTTCTAGGCCATGATATGTACTTATTGCTTGTAATTCTATTCACGAGAACAAAACAGACAATAAAAAATAGTTGACAGCATTCTATAAGTCTAAGAATGTGGTTATCAATTATCTGGACATACCCATATGACCTTTAATAAGCAAATTAGCATTTCATTGTACACTACTTTCTACTGTTCTTTATTTGTGACTTTCCTCAGTATATGCTATTTCTTGTTTTCACTTTGAAGGACAAAGCATAACATAATACCAACCTTTTAGAAAGTTGTGAATTAATCACAGATGAATCAAGAAAATTTGGTATATACATACAATGCAATATAACTGAACCTTAAGAAAGAAGAAAATCCTGCCATTTGGGACAACATGGATGAACCTGGAGGGCATTATGCTAAATGAAATAAGCCATCATGGAAGGACAAACACTGCATGATTCCACTCACATGAAGTGTCTAAAGTAGTCACACTCATAGAAGCAGGGAGTGGTAGTTGCCAGAGAGGGTAGAAGAGAGGAAAAACGAGTTGTTGCTCAATAAGAAAAGTCTCAGTTACGCAGGACAAATCAGTGCCGGAGCGCTGTGCCTGCAGTTATCAACACTGTGTTGTGCACTGATTATTTTGCTGAGATGGTAAGTCTCATGTTGGGTGCTTTTACCACAGAAACAAAGCAATAAACAGAACAAAACAAAACAAGGGACAAAAGGAAACTATTGAAGGAGATGAACATGTTTATTACCTTGATTGTGATAGTGATTTTATGGTGTTACATATGTCCAAAGTCATCATCATATTGTTCAAATTAAACATGTGAAGTTTTCCTATAGCAATTATACTTTAATAATGCTGTTAGAAAAGACATATATTTTTAGAAGAATTAAGCAAAATGCTATTGGTGAAATAATTGCCTGGTAATTTTTTCTTTTCATATGTATGTATATTATATAGTGCATCATATAGTTGTCAGCTACAATTGTGTCCAAATATGAATTTAACTGATAGAGTTATGAGCTATTATTCTGGCATTCCAAGTAATGCTCTATATGTAATATATTCATAAGCAGGAAAAGTAAACTCTTGATTAACATTTCTTACAGTAAAAGATTATTTATGGAATGTTTAATGTCCATATTAATGTAAATCTTAACTTCTTTCCAGATTCTTAAATGGAGCAGAGAAGATTTTTGAGGCTATGACCTAAATCAATAATAGTGTCAATAATGTTAATATTAATGAATGATCTCAAATAAGCATCCTACAACAATTGCATTTTAACCTCAATTTTATTTTTTTAAACTTACAAGTAAAAAATAAAACTCCAGTCTATGTCATGCATGCTTACTGTAGCTCCAGATCTGGTGTACATGATTGTATCTGACATACTGAATTTACTTAAGCCCCACAACTGCATTGGAAGATGTGTGGGCTCTGATTTCTTACTACTCTATGAAGTCTCCTCAATCAATAAGGAAACAATAAAACAAATGTCATTTAATGTTTTCAGGGCCACATGTAAAGGACAGTTGATGGATATGAGATTCATTTTAGCAAATGTCACTTGGGCTCATAAATTGCTATACCTGTTGATGTCATTTCAGACAGATGCATGAATATCTACACAATTTTATCTAATGCACGCTGTTCACCTGTTGATTAATTTTCTATAAAAGGTACCTTTCTGTCTTTATACAGACAGCCATTGGTGACATTTCAATGACAACTATGTTAAAGAACAAAAAATCAGAAAACTACAACAGTTGTGCATACACATGCAAACACACACAGACAGACTGTGGATGGCAAAGCCACAAGTGTTTGCTGAACATCTAATTAGCACTATGCCTCTCTACTACTGTTCCATTCTTCTGGGTATTTTATACTTGAATTTACTTGCTGTTTTTATGGACAGTTAGCTGAGAAATTAACTGGGTAAACTTTCAAACCTGGAAACAGTATTTGCTGAACAAATTTCTCAAGGAAGAAGCGTATAAGCCTTTTTTCTTTTTTTTTAAAGAAACAACCACTTAAGATTTACCTTTATGTGTTAAATCACATAGTCCTAAAAGTCCTCCTATGATTTCTAAATATTAATATTTATCATGATCCTTAAAATACTAATAAATTATTTATAAAACTTAGTTAAAAGAGGACATATTATGTATTTGGGAGGAGTGTGAGGAAGTCATTTGTTGTAAGAGTTGTTTTTGGAAAATGACCATGATGAGTAAGTAGTAACTGCTTTCCTGAGCTGATTAGATTTAATTTGGAAGTCTTTTGAATTCGAGGCCTCTTTCCACTGCTTTCCTCCTCACTGCTACTGAAACCACGCAGGAGTCTTTCCTTTAATTAATTAGGGTATAATTAAGCAGCAGGTACCCAAACCGAAGCTGGAGAGTTAGTTCCATCTGTTCTGCAGGGTCCCATGGTGGTGACGAGAGAATTCCCCCATGAACTTTGCCTTAAGCGGTTTTCGTATTTTAATTTCCAGCTTTCTCCTTTATAAATTGCTCTTAAGATTTCCAGCATTTACCCTGAAAACATTCAAAAATGAAGGGGAGGAGAGAAAGTGTCCCATAACATTCAGATTGGCAAACAATTAAAAAATGCGTCATTCATGTACTGATGTAAAACAGTGGGAAAGTACAATTTCATGAAAGTAGTCAATTTTACTTTGAAGATACAGGAGATTTAAAGACACTTAGAAGATTGACAATATTCCAGAACATAGATGGTGGGGCTAGCTTAAGGGGAGGCATATATTAGTGTCTTATTTTCAGTCTGGAAGAGTCCCCAAACTTCAGAAACCAGGAATGCAATTTTTACTAAAAGAAAATTTCTGGAAACACAAAGTAAGAACAGTAATATTTTGTTCTCAGATATCAGGACACCTGTATCACTTAGTACTGTATATTATACTTATTAAAAATAGCTCAAATTTTGTTGACAAAACTGTAAGTTTCATGAGAAGATACCTATTTGATTCTTTTCTTTATACCCAAAAAAGATGCTGGAATGCTCAACTGCTAGGTGCTAAATGGCAGTAATTCCTTCAGCTATTTATTTCTGAGCACAGAGAATAGCATATGCAGAAACTGCAAGTTTCCATAAAACAATTAGAAAGCTATTGCAATAGTCCAACTAGGGAGTGACAGCAGATTAGGTTACAATGGTGGTGGTAATAGTACTAAAATGATGGAGACAAATTTCAAACATATACACAAGTATTTTTACAGGACATTGTGATGGTTTGTATACTACTCTGCGTTTCATCAGCTTTTTTTTTTTAATTCATTTTTATTGTTAGACTTATTGGGGTGACATCTGTTAGCAAGGATTACATAGGTTTCAGGCATACAATTCTACAGTGCATTGTCAACTTGATGTATAATCAGTTCACCACCTAATGTGACTTCTCTTTCCATCACCTTATATTTAGCTTCCCCCCTCCTCTCCCACCCCCCTCCCCTTTCTCCCCTCCCTAACCCTCATCAGCTTTTAATATATACACAGAACATGATCTGTGAAGGACAAATAAAAACTGATATAAATAAGATTTTACATGGCACACATGAAAGAACACTTTCTGTCATGTAATATTTTCTTGCCATTTTAAGTCAAAATGTTATAAATTTAATGCAATGGAAAGATTAGAAATCTCTAGGCTGTCAGCAGACAAGCAGAGTTAAGTTTTGTAACAATTAAAGGGAAGCCAAAGAAGTTACTGAGGTCAATATAGTTAATGTGTGTATGTGTGAGCAGTGATAATATAAAAATCTGATTAAATGGACATCTTTAACATTGAAGGCCTTATAGAAACAACTTATGCACCTGGAGTTGCAAATAAAATATTATTGGACAAACCAAAACATAATAGAAATGATTGAGTTTGATAATTTGGTCTAGTCCAAAGAGTAACAAGTATAGGACATAACAGTGTACATGATAGACACAGGTCATTAAAGGTCATTAACACTATTCACTTGAGATAGAAATAAACATAAAAATTCCATCAGGAAAATTAAAAGCAATATAGTACAAAATTCAGATTAGAAAAGTGATTTCAATTATCCTTAACCATATCTTACCCATTACATAGGATAAAGTGACATTCTAACTACCGTTGGTACTTGAACAACATGGGTTTGAACTATGTGGGTCCACTTACATGCAGATATTTTTTAGTAAATACCTGTACCGTTTTTGATCTGTGGTTGGTAGTCTGCAGATGCAGAGCATCAACTGTATACATTCATTGATCTATGCCATTTTATATAGTAAACTTGAACATCCACAGATTTTTGCATCTATGGGGGGTCCTGGAACCAATCCTGCATGAATAATGAGAAAAATCTAAGTTTTGGGGGAGTCAATAGTTACAAAGGATTATTTTCAAATACACAGGGGTTGGTGCCCCTAACACTGATGTTCTAGGGTCAACTGTATTTCCAAAATCAAGAACCCTATCAATGCAGATAATGATAGCAAATGACACAATAAATCATGTGTCTGTGTGTGTGGGGGGGGTGGTACCATTGTACTGTAATGTCCACATGGTACTGAATGATGCAATTATTATACTAAAATTTTACAGAATACATTTTGCCACAAATACTATATACCAAGCTAGCTAGCTATTATTCAGGCCATAATATACATAGAATTGCAGAATTGTTGAAATTTATCTGCTAGAATATATTTTGGAACAAAGACATGGTAAAAGATGAACACCTTGGCCACCTTGCCAGTTGCTTTAAGTGTGTAATTTAAGTACAGCAGGAGAGGATATTAATAGTTTTAGGACCACCCATTCCTCTCCTTATTTCTGCTTTTCAGCAGGCAACACTTTCAACCCTTAGATTTTCAATTTAGTATTTTTATCTCTTTTTAGACAAGTATATTTGTACTACTATTTATTGCTTCACCATGATTAAATAATATCAGTTGACTTCCTGTTAAGATAGGATTTAGCTCTTTTGCAATGTTGTATACCCTCATGTTCCTTATATACTGTCACCTAATCATATTTAATTAATTCAGACAGTATTTCTATTGTTATAATTATGTAAATGTCATACACCATTAAATCAAGTAGTGTTCTGTGTTGTTTTTGAACATTTACAGTGATCTAACATCCAGGAGCTGTAAGTTTTCTGTGTTTTATCTAATTATTTGTATAAGTTCTGATTGCTATTTTCTCCCTATCTATTCCAGCAAATTTTTCAAATATCTCTTTTCAAATATGAGATATTTCCAAATACCTCAATTGCTTTATCAGTTCTATAGGCTTTTTATCACTTATCAAAAACAACTTCCTTCATGTCAGATTTTTAATGAAAACATTACTCTTTTGCATAAATGAGCTCCATTTCTCCCACTAAATATCTTTGAACTAGAATACTTTTACTCCTACTCCATCTGAACTCTGCACTGTCCCAAGCCATCAACTTTGAAATTCCCTTCGCCAATTTCAAGGCTTGGGTATGTTTCCTGGATTCCTAATTTTGAGTCTGTTCTCTTGCCCTGATTGGTTCACACTTGGAAGTCTTTCTGTTTTTTATTTTATTTGTTCTACTTTACAATTATGATGGGTTTTTCTAGCTGTAGAATTCTAGATTTTAAAACCTTTTTATTGTGGAATATGTAAGCATTGCTCTACTATCTTCTGGTGAAGTTTAGGATTCTTACTCGTTTTTGATTCTTGAGTCTTTGCCTGTGAAAAGTACTGCTTTTATTTGAGGATCTTTCATTTTATCCCTAATGTTAAAAAAATCTCGCAATGATGTGATTTAACACTGATGGTTTACTTGTTGAACATGGGACACTTTCTACATAAAGACTTATGTTTTCAATTCTGGAAATGTTCTTGTGTTACTTCTTTGATCATTTCTTCTTTGATAATTTCCTGTCTTTCAGTTTCTTTAAAATCACATGCAATTCCCCACCCTAGATTGATATTCTAATGTCCCTATATACTCTGGCATTTTTTTTCTTCTCTTTCTTTTTCCTTCAGTTTTCTTGCTGTATAATTGATATACAGCACTATAGAAGTTAGAGGTGTATGGTATAAGAGCTTGATTTACACATATTATGAACACTTATTTTATGTCATTGTTTCTTTAATTAAATCTTACAACTTTTCTATTGATCTTTTAAAAATATGGGATATCATCATGTTAATTGCCAAATGTACATTCAAATTTAAATTTTTTTCAGCATCCTAAATTTTTATTTGCTTTATCTAGCAACACTAATAAGTACATTTTGTATTTATATCCTAGCACACACAAACACGTAAAACTATCACTTAAAACTAAACATACGTTATGACACTTTATATTCTTTTTATTTTTGAAAATGCTAATTTACATAAAGAATTTTATTACTCGTTATTCAGTTGACTATAATTGGATTTGTGTGGATAGTTGGGGAAAATGCACTGCTATAACATGATAAAACAATAAACAGGTCTTTTTATTAAGGCAACTTCAAATATTAGTATCTGTAGGTCTTTCTCTGCAGTTGGTAAGTTACTATACACAGTTTTCCAAGTCCTCTACTGGCGAGTACCCATCTGTGTGTCAGTTATCTCATGCTAGATAACAGCCAAGTTTCTTCAGGTGAGTATGCCGTTTTCCACATAAACCTTTCATTTCAGTCCTTTAACTTATCCCTTACCCTCTGCTGTGCCTGATGACCCTACACGTGGGCATTTCAAGTTCAATTCCTCCACAGAATTAACCTGGGAGTGCAGATACTTTCCTAGTTGCACAAAGGGAGGGACATTTATCATTTCCTTATCTAGATTGTATCAGTCAAGTTAGAGTAGATTTTGCTGCAGTAACAAACAATCCCAAATTTTGAACCTTAAAACAACAAAGGTTTGTTTCTTAATCATGCTACATACCTAACACAGATTGAGTTTCATTTCTTCTCCTCATTCAGAGACTCATGATGATGGAATGTTAATCATCTTAAATTTTGCTGGTCACCATTCTTGAGAGAAGGACGATCTCTAGAGAGCCTCACATTGGCTATTTCTACAGACTGGAAGTAACATTGAATACCTCATCCCACAACTAATTACCCAGAATGAATCTCAAGTCCCAACCACCCATGAGAGTTTCAGGAAGTGCAATTCTATCTTACGCACAGGAAAATAAAAACAGAAATGATTTGGTGCAACCAAGATATTAATCACAAAGATATTTAATGGCCTTCTCTCATCCCCACCACCTGAGTTCCTTAAGTTTGTCATGGATCAGTGAAGCGGACTAGGTACTTCCCATTGATAGCTCCCCTGTAAGCACATAGGTTCTAACTTCTGCCTTTGGATGTGTTCATAATCACTGCTTTCCTTAATTCAAGCCTGCTGTTTTCATTTCTGCCAGTCTTTGTCTTAGTAGACTTGCACAATTTGATTGTTTTCTTGTTATTTTAGTAGTGTTTTAAAAAGGAGCTGAATAAGTCTTTGTAATGCAACTGCTATGTTTTTGTAAAATTTTAACCTATGAAATTTTGACATGTTCCAGTCAGAAGTAGGAGTTGTTATTAACATCTTTATTTAAAGACAAAAAGTTCAGTTACTCTGCTTTCCTCATGACATGATAAGGTTTTTTTTAATCCCTAACATTTCTTTTCAGTTCTTTATTAGAATTTCCTTATCTCTGCGTACATCACCCATCTGTTATTATAGGCAATCTACATTATCCATTAGAACCCTTAGCATATTAATCATACATTTTTTATATTTCCAGTGTGATAATTCGAACATCTCTGCCATCTCTGTTTCTGACACTTGTTATGTCTCTTTAAACTGTTTTTTCTTGCTTTTTGGTGTGCTTCATGATGTTTTCTTGATAGCTGGGCATAATGATGTATCGGGCACTGGTTCCCACAGTCTCTCTGCTCTGGTGAGCCGTGATTCCCTGTATTCATACTTGTCTTCTCTATAATGTTTGGGACTACTGATCGCCCTGTCTCCTTTTCTGTCTCATGGATCTAGGAAGAGTTGTTGACTTTTTAGGCTGTTTAGCTTTTTACTTGCTGTTAGGACAGAATGGCAACTTCCAAGTTCCTTACATAAGGAATAAGAAAACAGGAGTCCATGACACAATTTTTAAAACCTGTTTCCAATTAAGGTAGCAGATTAAAAGCTCCTAAGTAAAAGAACTGTATCTTTTGCATGTTCCCAAACATCACCTAGTAAAGTACATAAGACAATTTCAGTAAATATTATTTGAACTATTAATTTTAAGAAAACCTTTAATATCATTTAGAATTGTACTGAGAGCATGTGATTATGTGTAAAAGTCATTTGTAAATTTTAAATCATTATAGAACTCTTAGGTTAATGCAAGATGAACAGCCATCCAATAAGTGGATGCAAACATTTAAATAAACCTACATTAGATACTTGATTTAACTTCCTTAATTAACATTCATGTAGTGTCTTCTATGTGCCAAATTCTGGGAACACAAAGACGGGAGGAGTTTCAGTCCCTATACTAGGAAAGATCATAGACTGTTAACAGTATTGAGGGATGTTTTCATATTCTTCTTTAAAAAAATTGTGTTTTTGTTATTTGCCAAGATGTGAGCCATGAATTAAAATAAACTACACTCTTTACAAGTGTCCCTAATATTAAAAATATTTAAACTAAAAGTTATTTTAAAAACTTTGTCCAGGGACTTCAAAGATCTTTCAGACATGAATCCACATAATAGAATAGTACAATTAAGTAAGTTTTATATTTATTGTCAATTTAAAGATGAATAAACCGAGATACAGTAGTAGCATGTGAGTTGTCCAATCGGTAGGGCCAGTTTTCAAACAAGGTAGATTCTGGAGCTATATTTTAACCTGTATACAAAGTAATAAAAAAGTAAGTCCATTGTTGTTGAAATTAAACACCTTATTACATCATGCCTGATTTTCTTATTCATGTTGAGGATATTCGGCACAGCAATTTTCCTCAGGAAGAAGTATTTGGAATGATTAAAATATTGGATTTAAGCTTTCAGCTAGTCTTAGGTTCCAGGCCTATTCTTTCATTTTCTAGTTTTATGATCATCATTTTATTTACATTCATTAAGGTTCAGGTTCACCATTTGTAAAATGAGACTAATAATATCACTTTCAACATGATTGTTGCAAGAATCAAATGACACAAAAGTCAAATACTATAATCAATAACTTTTGTTTTCCAAACAATATTCTGAATACCACATGTACTTACACCACAGGTCATGGATCAACAGTTGAACACTTAATTAAAAATCACTCCTGCTATTTGAGGTCTTATATCATGAGATACATTTAGAGGCCAGGTATCACGAGAGTGCAAAGGTTCTTTTCCGGATTTTTACTTACTACTGCTTTTATTCATAATTTCCTGGTCTCCTATATTTGTACATTCTTAACTGATCAAACCTTATTGGGTTTCTTATGAAGTACATATGACTGCTTTTTAAAAAATCTCCTGCCATTTTTCAGCCCTATTTTTCTATATCTATGTAATATTAGCTTATACTTGTACCACTTGTATTCTATATACTTACTAGAAGCCATTTCCTCATGTTTTAGGGTGAAAATATTTATCCATCTATTGTTTTCTCAGAAGTCACTTATATTCAGAAAGGAAAAGATTATAATAACATTATGCTTATAATGTATACTCAATGCAAGAAAAATTTATTGAAGTATAACTTTTGAAACTTCAGAATATACAAATATGAAATAATTTTTAAGGTAATCAAGAGTAAAAGTTAATCAGGTGGTACACTTTTGATTCATCTAGGTATGGTAATAAATTTCCAAAAGGATGATGCAGAATTTAAAAATTAATCCATTGAATACATTATTTGCCATATAGCTTAGTACACTCATTAAGATTGATTATATTTGACCAAGAAACATATGGTTTTTTGCCCCCACGTCTTATACAAGTCATTATAAATTACTATCTTCTGCATGAATTGATGTAAAAAAAACTTGCAGAATTGTGATAATGTGGATTTGAGAAATTTGTTTTTTCTGCCACTTTTATAATATTGGTTAGAGTTTATGATATGGGTATTTCTTACACAACATTTGTAAATACATCTTTTACGTTGCATATTTTTGGTGTCTTGTTAGTAAAACTAGGAAGCTAAAACCAGTGCATATATCTGAAATAAACTGTGATAATTGTCATAGCTCCTTCCCGGTTGGCACTGAAATTTTCATAGTAAGCACCAAAAGAACCTGAAAATTAAATCTCTCCTCTTAGAAGTGCTACCACCAGTGTCAGAAGGGTAAAACTAGACCAAAGTTTGAAACAGGGAAGCATGTTAAGAGACTCAAGTTAAACTAAGTATTCAATTGTAAGTCTTTTATATAAAAGCTTCACATGGCTCCAGGGAACTACCATTCTGGCCAATTGACTCATTATAAATTCTCTGCTCAGCCTAACGGCACATACACAAGGGCTGTCCGGAAAAAAATACAGCCATAAATGCCCCTTTTTTCATATTACATGGCTGGATACTTTCCAGACAGCCCTCATATATATACATGTGTCTGTGTATATAGGTGTGTGTGTGTGTATATGCATGTGTGTACATATGTTGAGTAATAAATGAGATCATTATCACAGTTGCTGATAATTAAGTGAAAAATGTCATGACACTGTTTACTATGATTGGTATTTGCTATAAATCAGGTACTATTTTTTTATGCCTTCCAAAAATAACTTGTTTAAGAAAAAGTGAAGGGATCTCATCTTGAGACATTTCATTTAAAGTATATTCTCTCCTGTATGATTTTCAGAATGACTTTAAAGCTTCACTGTAGTGCTGACTCTAGGGAAATGTTCCCCTACATTGCCTTTGATACTCTTCAATCCTACTTTTTTATTTCAAACATTACATCTTCCCTCATTTCATGCTGTCCATTAGCTGGTCAAGTGCTTCTTCCCCTGGAACAATGTTCCAAGTCAAGACTAGAGTCACTAGTTTCTCTAATACCCACCAATGAGTTTTCTTGTACATGAGTAACAAAACACTCCTCTACGGGCATTTTCTTTTTTTTTTTTGGGGTGGGGTGGGGTGGGGGGGTGGTTATGTGGGTAGCTCCCTGGCTGGGAATCAAACCCAGGCCGCAGCATTGACAGTGCCAGTGCCAAGCCTTAGGCCTCTACACCACCAGGGAACCCCATCTCTAAGGGCATTTTCATTTCAACACCAAAAGGCAGAAATGGTAGCTGCCTAACAAATCTATGCTCCCTTATCTTTCCAATAATCAGAACACTGACTTCCTGCTGGGATGTTGCCACTCAGTCAGAAGACCACATAC
>PVJL010017339.1:0-18524 GCA_004026885.1 Lyroderma lyra
TCTTTGCAGTTCAGAGTCCTTCTCAGCCCTTCTACCACTTAAATGTTCCAGAGGCTGGCTCAAAAACTCTGTTCCCAGCTCCCCAGTCTCTCTCCCCTCCTCTAACCTGCGCAGCTCCGAGTAGTCAGCAGGGATCGTGTCCTATTGTGGTCTGTCTCTGCTCCCTTCCCTCTCCCCGACTCGCCCCCTTCTCACCGACCTTCAGGTGTTTACTTGTGATTTTTGGATTTCTCAACAGCTGTTTTGTTACTCCGGGTCCTCTTTCTTGGCTCGTGGACGGCCGTTCAATTGTGTTTTCTGGGAGAGGCTTTACAGACCTCCTCTCCAGTCGCCATCTTGTCTTCTCTCCTGTAGCTTTCTATTTTACATTTAGGTATTTATTCCATGTAGAAGTTATTTTTCTTACAGCGTGACATAGATATCTAACTACTCTTCCTCCTCAAAGAGAGAGCTTACTGTTCTAATACCATTTTTGAGTAATCCATGTTTCTATTTCTTATTAGAAATGCTAGCTCGGTCAATTATCAAATTCCCTTATATACAAAGGTCTCTTTCTGACTCTTTATGTGTTCCATTGATCTCTTCCTTATGATGACAGATAGGTTCTATTTACTTTTCCAGATCCATTCTTTACTCTTTTCACCATGCTCACTGCCCTGGGAAGCTGTATGGAATATCTGATCTATATCATGGAGGATTCCTGCATTTGGCTTTCAAGTGGGTTGGGCCAGTGAGAGATCTCCAGTAAAAGATGGAGAGAGTGAGGAAGATGGGTTTTTTTCCCCTTGCTGTCTTCCTTCTTTGGGCTGCTCATCTCCCACTGAAAAGTCTCACATCTTCTCACAGTAGCCATCTTCCCCCAACTTCTTCTTTCTGGATTTTGGATTCTAGATTCTCTTCTTTTTCCCAGCTTCTAGATTCTGGTAATTGGTCTTTCTTTTGGCCCCTTCAGGCCTGGGGTTGGTAATAACTCCATTGTTGCTTGCCCTGGGGTAAAGCAATTTTTTGTGTGATTTCTCTACACCATACCTATATTGTTTGTTAATGGCCCATTTATTAAAATCTTCTGGAATCATCCTAATCTGAGCGTGCTATTAGTTTTCTGCTGGGACCCTGAATGATACAGTCACATTGAGATTCTGACTGGGATTGAATTGAATAGATTGTTTTGGGGAGAAATAAAATAAAGTATTAAATCTCCCTATCCATAAATATGATTGGTCTCTCTGTTTATTCCCATCTTTTAAAAAAAAGAGTCTTTAAGTGTATTTTATGTTTTTTGTCAAAAATGGTTTTGCACTTTTAAAATTAGATTTATTTATAGGGAGCTTATAGCTTTTGTCTCTATCATGAATAGGATCTCTTTTCTAAAATATTTTTAATTGATAAATGCTAGTTCATAGAAAAGCCATTGATTTCTCTGTAGTGATTTATCTGGATACTTGCTGAACTTTCTTTTTCAGTTGATTTTCTTCAATTTTCTAGGTATATAATCTTATCTGGGATAGTGACAGTTTTCTTTACTTCCAAATTGTTAATAATTTTTATTTCTTTTGCATTTTTCTTATTTGGCACTATGTTGAATAATATTAGTAACAATGAACATTCTTTCTTGTATGATACTGAAAGGTGTCTTCACCAAATTAAATACTTTAACAGCTGTTTATTGTTTGCTAAAATTTTTAAGAATAATAAATAGATGCTGAATTGTATCACATTCCTTTTCAGCAGTTTTGGTGATGATCATATTATTTTTTATTTTAATTTTTATTGAATTTACATGTGATACATGTTAATAAAGAAAACAATCTATAAGGTTTTTAATAAAATAATGACTTTTTCTAAATTATCCTTTCTACTTCCCACTACCCTGAAGCAGCCATTTCCAGTTCTTTTGGCTGTTTCTTCTGGGTATTTGCCTCCATAGCTATTTTTTATTATTAAATTTATTGTAGTGACATTGGATAATAAAATTATATAGTTTCCAGTGTACAATAACATAATACATCATCAGAGCTGTTGTCATCGCCAAAATTTGACAATTAAGTTTGCAAATTTTTGTCACTGTGTGCTTACATTGGCAGCACTGCACAAACAACTCAGTAAGGTTTCATAACCTTGGCCATTCCAGGAAAAGTTTCAAAACTGCTTTGAAGGGTGGACTAGGAGCTGGCATCGGTGCATAACTTCCCAAGGGAAATGCTTCAAAGGTGACCATAATGGTATTCAGCTATGAGATACGTAGCACTTTTTTAAGGATGAGTTCATAAAATTAATTGTCTGACATTGTATGTACCACATCTTTATCCAGTCATCTGTCAAAGGGCACTATTGTTGTTTCCATGCCTGTGCCACCATGAATAACGCTGCAGTGAACATGGGGGTACATATATCTTTACGGATAAATGTTATCAGATTTTTGGGGTACATACCTAGAAGAGGGATTGCTGGGCCATATAGTAATTCTATTCTTAACTTTTTGAGGAATCTCCATACTCTTTCCCAAAGTGGCTGTGCAAATTTACATTCCTACCAGCAGAGGTTTCCTTTTTCTCTAAAACTTCTTCAACACTTGCTGTTGTCTTGTTGATATTAGCAGGTATGAAGTGGTATGTCATTGTGTTTTTGATTTGCATTTCTTTAATAGCTAGCGAAATTGAACATTTTTTCATATATCTGCTGGCTGTTTGTATGCCTTCTTGGAAGAAGTGTCTTCTCAGGTCCTCTGCCCATTTTTTAATTGGATTTTTTGGTTGTTACTGAATTGTGAGAGTTCTCTATATATTTTGGATATTAGCTCTTTATTGGAGATGTTGTTTGTAAATATCTTCCCCCATTCAGTTAATTCCCTCTTTGTTTTATTGATCATTTCTTTTTCTGTGCAGAAGTGTTTTTGTTTGATATAGTCTCATTCATTTATTTTTCGCTTTTACTTTCCTTGCCTTTGAGGTCAAATTTATAAAATCCTCTTTAAACCCAAGGTTCATAAATTTAATACCTATGCTTACTTTTATGTAATTTATTTTTTCAGGTCTTATGCTTAGATCTTTGATTTATTTTGAGTTAATTTTGTATACGGTGACAGATAGCAGTCTAGTTGCATTCTTTTGTGTGTGGCTTTCCAATTTTCCCAGCACCATCTATTGAAGAAGATTTCTTTTCTCCATTGTACAATATGCTTTTGTCTCCTTTGTCAAAAATTATGTTTACAGATGTTTATTTCTGGGTTTTCAGTTCTGTTGCATTGGTCTGTGTGCTTGTTTTTCTGCCAATACTATGCTGTTTTGATTATTGTTGCTTTGTAGTATAAATTGAAGTCAGGAAGTGTGATAACCTCTGTACGCCCAGCCTTGGTTTTTCTTTTCTTTTTTTTAAAAATTTTCTGTCAGGGTTGCTTTGGCTATTTGGGGTCTTTTGTGATTCTACACACATCTGATCATCTTTTGTTCTATTTCTTTAAAAAATGCCTTTGGGAGCTTCATGGAGATTGCATTAAATTTGTATATTGCTTGAGTAATATGGCCATTTTAACTGTGTTGTATCTTTCAGTTCATGATCATGCAATATATTTTCATTTCTTTGTGTCTTCAATTTCTTTTATAATGTCATAGTTTTCAATGTATAAGTCCTTCACATTCTTTGTTAAATTTATTCCTAGGTAGTTCATTCTTTTTGTTGCAATTGCAAAAGGAATTTTTTTAACTTTTTTTTCTGAAATTTTATTGTTAGTATATAAGAAAGCAATGGATTTTTGTACATTTAATTACATGCTTATGCTGCTACTTTTTACTTTTGAAAATTTCCTCCACTGAATAGGAAGTTATACACTTTATCTTGAATTTTCCAGGCCTTTTGTCCAGACATACCATGAGGTTTGACAATTAAGTTCTCGAACTTATCCTAAAAATATGCTGCATACCTCATTGCTGAATATCATTACAATCACTTTTGAAGTACTCCCCTTCCTTGGGAATCTGTGCACTGACATCAGTGCCTAGTTCATCCACCCTTTAAAGCAATTTTTGAACTCTTTTTTCTTGAATGGCCTTCAGAGATGTCTTTGTATGACACTTGCTGTTCTGAATGTCATCAAACTGCCTTTCTTTAAATATTTCCTTTATCTTTGGGTAAAGAAAAAAGTCACTAGGGGCCAGATCAGGTTAGTAGGGAGTGTGTTCCAATACAGTTATTTGTTTACTGGCTAAAAACTCCCCCACAGACAGTGCCATTTGAACTAGTGCATTGTCATGATGGAAGAACCATGAGTTTGCGAAAAGTTCAGGTTATTTTTGTCTAACTTTTTCACGCAGCCTTTTTAGCACTTCCAAATAGTAAACTTGGTTGACTGTCTAGTTGGTACAAATTAATAATGAACAATCCCTCTAATATAAAAAAAAAAAGGTTAGCAACATTGTTTTGACTCTTGATTTGGACTGACAGAAATTTTTGGTTGTGGAGAATTGGCTGACTTCCATTATTGTGCACTTTGACACTTGTTTCAGGGTTGTATTGGTACACCCATGTTTCATCACCAGGGATAACAGGGCCCAGAACATCGTCTTGCCTCTTCAAAAGTTATTGGCAAACTTTGACTCTCTTTTGCTTTTGTTCATTGGTGAATTCCTTCAGGATCATTTTTGCACACAACTTTCTCATGCCAAGATTTTTCAGTTAAGATTTTCCTGTTTCTCTGTCAATGTTTACTGTGTCTGCTATACTTCTCACAGTCAAAGATTTTGACACACAATTTGATGAATTTTTGCACTGTTTTTGTCAGTTCTGCTCATTACTGGCCACCCTGACCTCTCTTCATTAGTGATGCTTTCTCCCCCTCACCAAAACATTTCATCTATTTGTACACTGCTATTTTCTTCATGGCATTATTCCCATAAACTTGGACTAACATATTCATGATTTCACTTCTGCTCTTGCCAAGTTTAACAAGATACTTAAATGTTTGTTCACTGCTCTAATTCAGGCTCCGACATTCTCATGACGGGACACAAAAACACTCAACTACAGTAATGAACGCTACTTAGGAAGACACTGTCACACGTTGCCATGAACACAGCTTTGAGACACAGATATACCAAGGTTATGAAATTTTACTGATAGTTTTTACAGTGCTGCCAATGTGCATGGTAGAAAGTTCTCAAATTTAATTGTCAGACCTCATATATATAAAAGTATATTTTTCTAATGAAGTATAGAATTAATTAGTATTTATAATCTGTCTCTGAACATGACAACAAACATTCCTTTATTTACCTCCACATTATCTAAACCCCTCTTTGTTATTGACTAGAATTTTGGGTATAGATTTTTATTAAAAACTTTTTTGTTTTACAATCAATAGTTAAATTTAACAAGCTTTTCTAATTTTTCCTTCCTATTTTTTCTTTATAAATATCATTTGAAATGTTTTATTAAATATTGAGTATATACAAAATTGTATGTGTAAAATATGTATAAGGTACAAAATAAAAATATAATGAGCATGTAAGTACCCAAAATCCAGTGTAAGGGAAAGAACATACAACCCCTAGAGTTCTACAAATCAAATGGTAGATTTGATCTACCATTTATTAACTTCGCGACAATGGACAAATTATTTAAACTCTTAGTGCCTCAGTTTCCTCATCTATAATCTGAGCATTATAATAGCTAGCTCATAGGGCTGTTATGAATGAGCTAAAATTGTAGTAGTGTTTACAGTAGTACCTGGTATACTATTTAAATATTAGTTATTATTGTTGTATGAATATACCATAATTTATTTATCTACTATGATAACATTTTTTTATCATTTCAAGCAGTGGTTCCATGAATATCCATTCACATGTTTCCCATACCACATGCATAAATCATAGGGTATAACTATCTTTACCTGTATAATGCAAAATTGTTGGTGGTTGTAATAATTTACACCTCAGCTTGTACTCTGTAAATACTCTGTTTGCTTCATATCTTCATTACACTTGGAATTAAAAAATTTTTTAAATGCTGCCAACATGGTGTTTATAAAAATGACATCTTTTTATGATTTATTTTGCATTTCTGATTAGGAGTGTAGTTTACCTTCTTTTTTATTTGTTGGCCATTGCAATCTGCTTTCTTCTTTTTTTATTTTACTTATTTATTTTTATATAAAAACATTTTTATTGTTAGACTTATTGGGGTGACATTGGTTATCAAGAGTTACATAGGTTCCAGGTGTACAATTCTTCGGTGCATCATTTATTTGTTGCATTATATATTCACCACCCAGTAGGAGTTCTCTTTCCATCACCATATATTTAGCTCCCCATTCTACAATCTGCTTTCTTCTATGCAGTGTCTGTTTAATAATTTCTCCATTTTTCTACTCTATTCTTTTTGTTACTGATGTTTAGAAGTTTTAAAAATATGTATGAAATCCTAATCTTTTCTCAGTTATGTGTGTTATAAATTTGAGGCTTGTCACTTTATAGCATTTTGATAATTGAAAGTTAATCAGTTTTATATAGTTGATTTACCTTATTTTGTTGTGTATAATGTGCTCCCATGTATAATGTACACCCATGTTTTGGCCCAAATTTCAGGGAAAAAATCTTTTGTTTTAATTTTCTAATTCAAATGTTCATTTGTTTATTTTTAGGTACTTATTTTTGTATTATAAAGGAATTTTATGTTCACTCTATGGTAATGATGTTGGCATCACCTATCTTACTTATCAAGTCAGAGTCACTTACTCTGTGGACAGTAATATGTCACTCTTGGTTTCATTTCTTGGAATTGTTGGCAAAATTGTTTTTGTTGCAAGTTCGTCTAAGTTCAACAAAACCGATTATCTCATTCTAGGGTATTATTTTGCATATGGATATTGTTATTGATTTCTAGAATTACACTTTTAAATCATCAGATAGATAAAAGAATGAAAAACATTTATATAGATATGGAATTAGTACTACCCATGTATAATGTGCATCCTTATTTTTCCCTCATAAATTTGGGCAAAAAAGTGTGCATTATGCACGGCAAAATACGGTACTGAGCAGTGAATGTGGATTATGTCATTTAATCCTCACAAGGCTATTACCTTTACTCTGCATATGAGAAATACTGAGACTTAGAAAGTGCAAGTAACTTGCCCAATGTCAGCACTGGTGATAGACGGTGGAACCAGACCTGAATTTCTAACCATCATGCCACTGCCTCTCAGTTTCCAACTTTGATGGCAGTATTACTGCGGGATCACTTAGCATTCATTGTGTTATGAATATTTATAAAATTCAAATCAAAATGACTTAAACATGAAGGCAATGATTTGATTCATAGAGAAAAGCACAGTGTAGAGCCGTCTTCAGTGCAGTTTGATTTGGCCTTTTGTTCCATGTTTCTGGTTCTGTCCTTATTTATGTACTTGTTTCATCTCTGACTGAAGCGAAGTGGTTACAGTAATTCCAACATAGAAATGAACCTCCTCTTTTACAAAATCTGGAGCAGATTAATAAGCTTTATCTTGATATGGACCAACCTGAAAAAATCAGAGTGGCCAAGGTACGTTTATATGCTGATAAGGTTAGGCCTATGTTATCACCTGGCCCTAGTTCAACACCTAGGCCAGGAACAAGAGATTACACTGATTGGCCCAAGGTGAGGTAATCTTCACCTCAGCCACAGGAAGGGAAGTCTGTGTATTATTAGAAAGAGGGCAGGGCAGGAGTAGGTGCTAGGGGAACAACCAACAAATGTCCACTAGCACATCCAAACCACTATCCCCTTTACCTTCAATGTGTCAAGACACTTTTTTTCAGTAGTGAAAATAGCCTATACTTTCTCATTCCTCTGAGCTATCTGAGGCTTGGCCACTTAACATCCATCTTCCCTCCAATCACTCATTAGTTTAACAAACATGCAGTAAACACCTTATCCTGTACAAACACCAGTGAATTCAAAGACAAATAAGATATGATTTGCTTTTTTCCAACTTGGGCCCAGCAGAATGGCTCCCACAGAAAAGGTGGCAAGAAGAAGAAGGGCTATTCTGCCCTCAGTGAGGTTGTGATCAGAGAATACACCATCAACTTTCACAAGTGCATCCATGGAGTGGTTTTCAAGAAGCATGCCCCAAAGAGATCCAGAAATGTGCCATGACGGAGATGGGAACTCCCAATGTGCACATTGACATGAGACTCAACAAAGCTGTCTGGGCCAAAGGAATAGGAATGTCCCATAGGTATGAAGGTGCGGTTATCCAGAAAATGTAATGAAGATAAAGATTCACCAAACAAGCTCTACATATTGGCTACCTGCACACCTGTCATCACTTTAAAAAAAATTTACAAACATTTAATGTGGGTGAGAACTAACTGCTGATTGTTGAATGAAGTTATAAAACTTCAAAAAAAATGGATATGATTCTCATCCTCAGAGGACTGGCATTCTAGTACAACTGGAAACTGACCACAAAGAGTCTGGAAGAGAAGAGGAGGAAACAGCTGAGGGGAGGGTGGCTGTATGAGTGTGTAATGGACAGTTGGCATCTCATAAACCTGAACCATTTTTTTTTTTTTGCAGTAGAATAAACCTGAAGCATTTAACTTTCCTTCAGAACTCATTTTATCATTTTCACTGCTTTCTTCTAGGCCAGTTCCCCATCTATTTTCTCAGACTTTTAGCCCCAGCACATATGTAGTGCTCTGGGGTCTCCTGATTCACACTCAGTCTAATCCCGCCCCTTCTCCCCTTAGTATATCTCATTTTTTCATGCTTGGATTGTTTTTCAATCTCCTTTAATTGTAGGCATTTGAGGGAGTTAAATACTCTTATTTGCAATCTGACTAGAGCATAACCATTGTTCAAAACATGTATATCAACAACAGTAACTATGCTGATAAAGGATTTCAATCCCTGAGACTATGAATCAAATGCTTTTTGACCAATTATAAATTAATTTCATCCTGAAATATTTACAGTTCTCAATTGTTGGCAAGTTGTTCTATTTGCTTCTTTTCTACTCACCGGTACAGTGATATTAGAGGCTGAACCTCTTCTTTTTGTCTCATGGAAGAATGAGCTAAGGAATGTGGACAGCCTTGAGCAGCTAGAAAAAGACAAGAAAAAAAAAAAGGGCTGCATTCCTTCTAGAGTTCCCAGAATGGATGAAGCCCTTCCTTAGATTTTAAGCCTAATGAGACCCACTTTGGACTACTGACCTCCAGAACTCAAGAGAAAAAATCGGTGTTGTTTTGAGCCACTAAGTTTTTGATAATTTTTTACAGCAGCCATAGGTAAGTAATAAAGGAATTCAATTCATTTGTTTTTTTATAATTTGGAGATCCAGTACTTCTATCTTGTACTCCTTTGCAAGTCAACCTCTGTTCTTTTCTCTGAGTCTTCCTTGATAGCTATCATGTAAGAATTAATTTTCTACCAATGAAATGGTAGCCAGAATATAAGATATATGTTTCAGTTACCTATTGCTATTAAGGTACATGGTTCAGTTATTTATTACAAATTATCTGGCTATTTAGTGGTACAAAACAAGACTTTATTATGCTTGTGCATTCTATGGGTCAGGAGTTCAAACAAGGCACAGTGGGCATGGCTGGTCTCTGTTCATGATATCTGGGTGCTCAACTGAAAAACTGGAAGGCTGAGGGTATCTTTACAGCTGAGGACAAGAATTATCTAAAGTTTCATACACTCATATATTCAGTAGTTGATGTCATCTGGGACATTAGCTGGCTGAAACAGCTGTTGATTGAAACATCATCATATGACTCTTCCATGTAGCTGGGACTTCCTTACATGAAAAATTTTCCAGAATGTCTTACAGTTGTAATCATATAATGCATAGTCTTTTCAGAGTGACTTAACAAAGCAATATACATTTAAGTTCTTTCCATGTCTTTTTGTGGTTTAATAGCTCATTTATTTTTATCACCAAATAATATTCCATTGTATAGATGTACTACAATCTGTTTATCCATTCAGTTTTTGAAGGACATCTTGGTTGCTTCCAGTTATGAATAAAGCAGCATTCATGTGCAGGTTTTCAAGTGGACATAAGATTTCAACTCATTTGAATAAATGCCTAAGAGCACAATTATTGGATTATATGGCAAGACTATGTTTAGCTTTGTAAGAAACTAACAAATTGTCTTCCAATGTGGCTGGGACAGTTTGTATTCCCACCAGCAATACAGGAGTTACTATTGCTCCACATCGTTACCAGCATTTGATATTGTCAGTGTATTTTAGATTTTAGCCATTCTAATAGGTTTTAGTGATATTTCATTGTTGTTTTAATTTGTAATCCCCCAAAGACATATAACACTGACCATCATTTTATATACTTATTGTCATATGTATATATTCTTTTGTGAGGTATTTTTTCAAGTCTTTTGCCCATTTTTTAATTGGACTATTTTCTTATTGTTGTATTTAAAGAGTTCTTTCATTTTTGGATACAGTCCTTTGTAAGACAGGTGTTTTCCTAGTTTTTAACTTGTCTTTTTATTCTCTTAACAGTGTCTTTCACAGGGCAGAAGTTTTAAATTGTTCAGTTTACCCGCATTCTTTTTTCATGGATCACATTTTTGGTGTTATATCTAAAAGCTCTTCACCAAACCCAAGGTCACCTAGATTTTCTCCTTTGTTAACATTTATTTAATTTAGTTTTTTAATGTGGGTAGTTCCCTGGTCCTTTGTTAACATTTAGAAGTTTTATAATTTTTGCATTTTACATTTAGGTCTATGATCCAGTTTGAATAAATTTTTCTTTAAGGTGTAAGATTAGTTGTAGATTCAGTTTTTTTGCATGTGGATATCCCATGCTTGCAATGCCACTTGTTGAAAAGACAGTCTTTCTCCATTGAATTGCCTTTGTTCTTTTGTCAAAGATCAGTTGACTATATTTGTGTAGGCTTATTTCTGAACTCTATTCAATTGATCTATTTGTCTATTTTTTCATCAATACCACACTGTCTTGATTACTGTACCTAAAATCTGTAGTACCAGTGTTCTCATCTTGCTCTTCAGTATTGTGTTGGCTATTCTGAGTTTTTTACCTCTCCATATAAACTTTTGAATCAGTTTGTCAATATCCATGAATTAATTTGCTGGGATTTTTATTTGGATTGCATTGAGCCTACAGATAAAGTTGGGGATAATTGATATCTTAATGTTGAGTCATTTTTGGAAAATACAATCTGCCACACTTCATGGGGGCAGAGATGTTTGCCTATTTTGCATGCTGTTGTATTCCTAGAACCTATAAAAGCATTTATCACATACTAAATGCTCAATAAATATTTTTATTGCATAAATAAACGAGTCTTTCCAATTGAATGTTCAACCATGCACTCTACATCTTTTAAGTCATCACTCTGCCCCAGGCTATGAGCCAAACTTTTGTGTGTATGTGATAGGGGTATCCCTATATTTATTTAGAATTCTCTGGACCCCTTTAGTGGAACCTGGAGCCTGAGGCTACAACACCTTCCATTAAGCAGCACAGCATGAGGTAGTCGTCATATTCACACTAAGCCCAGATCTCCTTAGTAGTATCATCAAATGGGGTACAGGCCTCTTCTTCTCCCTGCCATTCTATCTTGTTTTAAGACCACATGTGTCCAGAGCTGGAAAGACTGCCATTAAAATCATTCATGTTTCTTTGCTCTCCACCCAACATGACCCTTGGGAAATAGAGAGTTCTCTTAATAGCAACTCTGGTAATAGTGGTCTCTAATGTCTCTCTATCCTGGAAAGAGGTTAAATTTTGTTTGTTTGTTTTTCAAAATAATATCAGAGATAGCACCTTAAATTTTCCATTTGGTGAGTCTAAACTTTTCTTTTATTCTCTTGGGAATTTTAGAGAAATTAATATTGTCAGTATAATCTAACAAAACTACACTTGTGTTTCTTCATTCCAAACATCGTATAAGCCATCCTGTATCAACCCAGAGGTCGAAAGCATTCTCTGGTACTCTTTCAAACTCAGTTTTATTACTAGTACATGGTGTTCCCCAAATTAGCTGTGACTTCTGCATGTTCACACACATCTCTGCCCACCAGTTTTCCAATAGGGAAACAGCCATTTTCTCAAAACCAATTGGTCCCACTGCTAGAGCGTAATCAATCTGTGGACAGATATGTTCTGCACTGGGTATCTTAACAGTTCTAGGTGAGATCCCCACATGTAGCAGGTATAACTTTTATTTTACAACATGAAACATAAGACATTTTACTTTTATTTATTTATTTATTTATTTTTTGGTATGTGGGTAGCTCCCTGACTGGGAATCGAACCCAGGCCCCAGTGCTGACAGCGCCAGCACCGAAGCCTTAAGCCACTACACCATCAGGGAACTCCCTACATTATTTTTATCTCCTGATATAAAATTTAATCTTTCCTGAGTCCCCATCCCACTGATTGGTAGCACATTTAATTTTTGTCACTATTGGAGTATACTTTTTTCTCAAGGTTGGCAAAGTTCCCAGGGAACCTGTGATAGTGTGTATCATTCAGGAATGGCTCTCTGGTTTATGGCCCATCACTAATATGGTCATTGTACAAGCCCATGAAATCCCACAACAGTGAATATCTTCTTTGTCCTGGGCTCATGACCAAGGCTGAATGTCTAGGGTGCCAAGTCCAGCCTCCTTTGGGCACCTACAGAGTCATTGTCTCCTGAGATCCTGCCACTCCCTGCAGTACCCTCAGGGTTAGGCACTGGTGCCTACTACCCTATGAACCTGAAAACTCTTCTTTCCCTCTTGGTCTTAGGGAATGTTCTAAAACCCTCTTTTTTCTCATGGCAGCCTCAGCATCTTGAGCCTCTCAGATACCTCACACTTGCTTCTACTTTCTTCCTTTCTCCTGCTTATTCCCCTTGGGAACATAAATGCTGGCAAAACAATAGCCAGGAGAGCCATTGTTTCCTTGGAGAGCTGGGAACTTCTTCTTTCTGCAGAAGCTCCTAGGGTGAGGGAACAGGGGCCTTGGTGGGATATGGAAAATGCCAACTCTATAGCATTAACAAAGCCCCAATTGCTATTTCAGTAAATCATGCTGTCACAGTTAAATTACCATAATTATAGAAAAGAATCTCTTCTTTAAATGTTCTTAGCACCTGTACATTCCAGAGTACATTTGGAAAGGCACTCTGAATAATCAGTTTCTTCAATGTTGCAAGTATTGGATGAAATGAATTCTAAGGTCACTTCCATGATTCTAAAAATGTACAATTCACATGGTTTTCTACCTCCAAGAGCTGTCTCTGTGTTACCTGGTCTAAATGAGATGTCCCTCCTCTGTGTTGCTCTGGCACCCAGCTGTGGCCTTGCTGACAGCACTTAGCACATTGTTTCCAATTGCCTACATTCTAGGCAAGTCAGTGATGGGGAGGGGGCGCAGGCTCCAAACTTGTCCCATTTCCTGTTGTATCCCCAGCTTCTGGTACATCTCAAAGCAGGTACTTAATACATATTAGCTGAATTCATAAATATATATAATCTAGGTTGCCAGAGGCCCTGTGGCACAATCAGTTACCCTTCCTATGTGGTAGAAGAAGAAAAGCATCACACTTACATAGTGCTATAGTATTTGCAAAGTTTTTCCATATGTTACTCATTTTGGCTTTAAGTCACATACCTATGCAAGTGGAATTTGTTATCCCCATTTTATGGATGAGTAATATGAGACTCCTGGTGTTAAGTGATTTATTTAAGGGTGACAGAGCAAGGGTTAGAATTCATATCTCTCAATGACAAAGCCATAACTCTCACCAAGATACCACACTGCCTCCTTATCCCATCTTTGTTAGTCCCCCTAAAACACAGCAATAACATTATTTGAGGGATTTTCATTCCCTTTCATACACGTAAATTCATTTTATTTTTATGACAATCTGGAGACAGATGTTATCCTTGTTTTTTGTTTTGTTCTTTTTTTTTTTTTTTTGTAAGTGCTTCCAGATCAAGAACTTTGACTGCAAAGTACACTAGAGAGGTGAACCAGAGATAGAAGGTGTAGCTTGACCAGTTACTGTTTTTCTAAAAATTCCTTTACTGTGTTCAGCTTCCCTTGAGAGGTTCAGATGAATGCCTAGTCCTGGCTGTTTCTGATCATTTATCAAATGCACAGCACGATCTCACAGAAATTTTCTTCCTCAAGCGTACTCTCAGAATGAATTTGTTTTTCATCCCAATTTAAGTACTCAACCATCATTCTCATAGATAATTGTCTGTACAAACCAAATTTCAGACCTTTTAAAATTTTCATTAGTCTTGCAGATGATGGGCTCCCTCTTCACATGTGTATCCAACCTTCACGAATCCTTCAGTGTCAGCTCACAGCTCTTTTTCTTGACCCATTTAAGCTTCCTTTTACACATCAATTTTCTCATTTGAATATTTGTTTTATCTCACAGAGAAATTGATGAGTTCTTTGTTCTTGAAAATGGCCAATCATGAAATCTCAAACACTTACTTTCACTGTGGCTTCAGGACCAGGCTAACTTGATGACCTTGGATGCACTACAGCTGTTAAGATCAGCAGCACTGCTGTGACCATTGTTGAGTCAATGCATAACAATGAAGTCCTTCTCCTTCATATTATGTGTTATATTAGCTTTTTTACCATATAATGCTGGGGTTGGAAAGGGCAGACCATAATGCATTCTTTTCTATCTTTAGATGAAGAAAGATCCTCTTGAAGTGTCTAATAGAAAATTTGGCTAAAGGGTAAAAAACAGGCCTCCTATAACAAAATTACAGATAGGATCCTTCTCCCTTCCATTCTTTTGGAAAATAAAATTTATTAGTATCTTGATCTGTTTTGAGGTCTAGGTCCCCATGTCTTTTGCAGTCTCACATTAATTTCTCTTTTGCTGGTGCAATAATTTGTTTTAACAAGATACATATTCAGCAACATTATTTTCCATTTTAATGTGATAGAAAGAGCTCTCTCTAGGCCTGGACTTACCAAATCTGGGCTCTAATTCTGGCTCAGTCACATCTGACCTTGGGGGAACCAGGAAACCTCTGAGTTTCCACTTCTTGATTTCTAAGATGGGATATATATCCATCATCATGGATAGTTGTGACATCAGATGAGCTCATCTATATAGGTGGAAAACTTTACCAATGCCACCACCACCACTATTTCTAGAGACTTGCTATAGACTAGCAAAGGATGATGCTGTGCCTGAGAATTTATTTGAGCTAAAAGTAAAGAAATATGATTAATAAAAAGAAGTGTCCATGGTTTTTGACATTCTTTCTCTTTAGGATGAACAAAGAACAACTTACAAGGCACTCTTTCTGCTCCTGGTAACACAACATATGCAGATGATATTGTAGAAGAAAATGTAATGTTTCACTTTCCTTTGTACCACTTTCTTAGAGAAATACTGTGTCTTTGTGAGATGTCTGAGTGTGTGCATGTGCACGTGTGTGTTCATGTGCACATGCGTGTGCACATATATAGACTTGAGGACCAGAAATAAAGAAGGGAGCTACTTTCACATTGAGAGAGGGATCCCCAGACAGCAGCACACCTTGGGGCACCAAAGTTCACCCTGGACTAATCCAAGTACCCACTCTGATCAAGTCCCTGGTTTGAGGTGTAGTGGAAAGAATAGATTCTGGAATGAGATCAACCTCTGTGATAGAGGGTGTGAGTTTTACTTTTTAAAAAGGTGGCGGTTATGTGTGTTGGTTGTTTGAATAAATCTCTCAGAAAGGGGTAAACAAGAGAACTCAACCACAGAAAGTGAGGCTAGATATCAGGGTGTAATGGGGGAGGAGGGAAGTCCCTTGTGAAAAGCTTAATTATTAAGTTGAGTTTATTAATTATTAGGTTGAGTTTCTTTCTTCTTGGACTATGGAAAAAGTCAAAACAAGCATTGGTTCACCTTCTTTCCTCCAGTTCTATAATTACCTGCAGTTATTGCCACCAGCCATTTAGCCCTGCACATAGGTAGGATTGCAGGGAGAAGGTGCAGGACAGTACAAAGATATGTGGGATTCCCAAGCTGCCCCTATACTGAGGCCTACAGGGCTGTCCCATCATCACTTTGTGTAATGACAGCAGTGAGGTGAGGGGGACTCATAATGGAGCTGGGAGAGAGGGGAGCACTCACATCACAGAGAGGTGGATGCCAATGGACCATGCAGTCCAGTAGCAGCTATTAGTCCAAGTGCCTCTTTCTCTATAGAAAATAAGAAAGTGAATCTTGAAGTGGTAGAAGCTGACACAGGTGATAGGCATGTGACAGTGTTCTCTATGAACTACTAACTCACCCTGTTAAGGAAGATTATCAACGTTGCAAGGTTGTTCTCTCTGTGATTCTTATTCCTCTCCAGGCCTCCTGAGCTACAATGTAATTGTCTGAAAGAAGACACCTGCTCACAATCCCCATCCACAGTCCCTGCCCCCAAAGGTTCCAAATGATGTTCTGGAACCCAGCCAGATGGAGGAAACTTAGCCTACTATGATGATATAAGTCACTTACCAAATTTTCCCATGCCAGTTACTGGACATGGCTGGAGGACTTGTGGGAATTCAGCTATTTCTGTCTCAGGTGACTTTGCTATTTCCCACTGCCTAGAACAACAGGAGACCATTATAGTAAAATGGCGCCTATTCCTTGACTCCCCAGTGCTATAGGTCCTCTTAGGAACAATAAAGTGTGTGTTGATCTGAGACAGTCATTGCATTCTCTCTTGATTAACTTCTTTAAAAACCAAGCTACTGCTCCCCAAAGTAGAAAGCCCCTCCTTGGATTGCAGTTATGAGCTGTCTTCAGTGCCTTTCTTTGCTACCACCTTCAGCTTGACGAACCTGAATGAGGCTCCCACAGCACTAGAGCAATTTCCATCTTGCAGAAGCACTGCCTCTGGGAGTTAGATGAGATCACAGAGCTGATGCAAGGGCTCTCACCCCTAGACCATTACAGATGAGCAAAATCCTCATCTTTCAAAGCAGGGCTCAATAGGTGATGTCTGGAGCTACTAAATCACACATCAATATACACATTATTTAGAGGTGTGGAAATAACCTCCAACAGAACTAAAACTGCAGATAGCCATGAGTGGTTGTCTTCAGGGAGTAATATGTGATAGGAGGAGATGTGGAAAGAGGGATACCATTTTTCATCTTTAGCACTATTCATTTTTTAACCATGAGTATTAATTTAATTTTAGACTGATTAAAATGAAAATGAAATAAAAAGGGAGATACAAACAAGTCAAAATACAATGAAAGAAAATGATGAAAATATGAGAATGTGTGAATTATAAATTCAGAGAATTTATAGGGCTAGAAAAGAAAAAAACCTACCCTCTTCCACATCACTCACTACTTATTTACAGGTGGTAAAAGAAGGCTCAGAGGAGACATTACTTGCTTAAGGTCTCATAGGGAATTGATTCCTACAATAATCTTACTTCAACAGCATAGTCCTCAGCAGTGGTAACAGCAGGGAGGGAAGAAATATAGTCTGTCATTGTGCTGGAGGGTCACATGGGGTTGTATTAGTAGAACAAACTGCAGCTCTTGTAATTCCAGCCTCTAGGATTGCAGGCTTTAATTTGAGTGGTGGGATGATGCCCTGGGGAGTCAGGGCTGCAGAAGCTGGGCCCACTGGCTGATAAGGGGTAGGGGCAGTACAAGGGAAGATTTATAACTGATTTAAAGGAACTTGGTTCAGTAATACTCTGATTCTGTGATCTTGGGGAAGCCACTCAATATCCCTGTGCCTCAGGGATATTGGAAATACAGAACAGTACTTACTTACACAAAAGTTATAAGTAATAAATAATTCATATATGTTAAGTGCTTAAAACAAAGCATTAGCATATGCCAAGTGTCATATAAGTCTTAACTCTCCCATCCTACCACTCTAAACTCCTTAAAATTTATTTTAATACATACATATAAATAGAGAAAATTTTGGTGCGTGTGAAGTTCTGAAGCATACTAGGAGAAAAAAAAGTAGGTAGTAAGTCTTGTGATAAGCCAAGATTACACAGTGTATCCTGACACTACCTGGGAAGAAACTACAAGACCTACATGGGAATGGGTCTCCATACGAATAAGGACTGGAGGTTGTCTCACCTGCCATGCCAAACACAACTGATGACACCAGCTGAGAGAACTTCTAGCTATCTACAAAGAAATAAGCATGAACCAGGGTCACAGGGGAGAATACTGTCACTGAAAATAAATCCAGAACCAAAAAATTAACTCAAAATGGATTAAAGACATTCATATAAGACCTGCAACAATAAACTGTATAGAAGAAGACATTGGTACTAAATTTATAGACCTAGGACACAAGGAAGACTTCATGAACCTGACCTCAAAGGCAAGGGAAGTAAAAGCAAAAATAAATGAATGGGACTATATCAAACTAAAAAGCTTCTGCACAGCAAAAGAAACCATCAACAAGGCAAAGAGACAGCCAACTGAATGGGAGAAAATATTTGCCAATAACGCATCAGATAAGGGTCTAATATCTAAAATATATAAAGAA
>PVJL010017340.1:0-18517 GCA_004026885.1 Lyroderma lyra
CAGTGGTTGTACCAGTTTGCACTCCCACCAGCAGTGTACCAGAGTTCCTTTTTCTCCACATCCTCTCCAGCACTTGTTATTCCTTGTCTTGTTGATAACAGCCATTCTCACAGGTGTGAGGTGGTATCTCATTGTGGTTCTGATTTGCATTTCCCTGATAGCTAATGAGGATGAGCATTTTTTCATATGTCTGTTGGCCATTTGTATTTCCTCATGGGAGAAGTGTCTGTTTAGTTCTTCTGCCCACTTTTTAATTGGGTTGTTTGTTTTTTTGTTGTTAAGTTTGATTTTCATATGTTCAACCATCCTTGTGCTCCCAGGAGGAATACCACTTGATTACGATGTATGATCTTTTTGATGCATTGTTGTATTCTATTTGTTAATATTTTCTTTTTTGAATTCATTTTTATTGTTAGACTTATTGTGGTGACATCTGTTACTAAGGATTACATAGGTTTCAGGCATACAATTCTACAGTGCATTGTCAACTTGATGTATAATCAGTTCACCACCTAATGTGACTTCTCTTTCCATCACCTTATATTTAGCTTCCCACTTCCTCTTCCACACCCTCCCTTTCTCCCTTCCCTAACCCACTCATCCCCAAACAAACACTAAAATACTGATTGTTTCCATGGGTTATTTGTTTCTTCATTTCTTCTTTCTTTGCTTTCAGTTTTATATTCCGCATGTGAGTGAAGTCATACAGTTTCTTGTTTTTTCTGTCTGGCTTATTTAACTAAGCATGATGATCTCCAGGTACACCCATTTTGTTACAAATGGCAATAATTCATCTTTTCTTATAGCTGAGTAACATTCCATTGTGTATATGTACCACAGCTTCTTTACCAAGTCATCTGTTGCAGGGCACTTTTGTTGTCTCCATGTTTTGGCCACTGTGAACAGTGCTGCAATGAATATTGGGGTACATAAGTCTTTGTGGACAAAGGTTTTCAAGTCTTTTGGGTAGATCATCAGAAGGGGGATTGCTGGGTCAAATGGTAGCTCCATTGGCAATTTTCTGAGGAACCCCCACACTGCCTTTCACAGTGGTTGTACCAGTTTGCACTCCCACCAGCAGTGTACCAGAGTTCCTTTTTCTCCACATCCTCTCCAGCACTTGTTATTCCTGGTCTTGTTGATAACAGCCGTTCTTACAGTTGTGAGGTGGTATCTCATTGTAGTTTGGATTTGCATTTCCCTGATAGCTAATGAGGATGAGCATTTTTTCATATGTCTGCTGGCCATTTGTATTTCTTCGTGGGAGAAGTGTCTGTTTAGTTCTTCTGCCTACTTTTCAATTGGGTTTTTTGTTTTTTTATTGTTAAGTCTTATTAGTTCTTTATATATTTTAAATATTAGAGCTTATCTGATGCATTATTTGCAAATATTTTCTCCCATTCAGTTGGCTTTTTCTTTGCCTTGTTGATGGTTTCTTTTGCTGAAGCTTTTGAGTTTGATATAGTCCCATTCATTTATTTTTGCTCTTACTCCCCTTGCCTTTGAGGACAGGTTCATGAAGTCTTCCTTGAGTCCAAGTTGTATAAGTTTAGTACCAATGTCTTCTTCTATACAGTTTATTGTTGCAGGTCTTATATGAAGGTCTTTAATCCATTTTGAGTTAATTTTTGTATATGGAGAGAGTTCACAGCTCAAGTTCATTCTTTTGCATAAGTTTTTCCAGTTTTGCCAGCAACACCTACTAAAGAGGCTGTCTTTTCCCCATTGTAGGTTTTTTGCTCCTTTATCGAAAATTATTTGTCTATATATGTGGGTTTATCTCTGGGTTTTCAGTTCTATTCCATTTGTCTCTATTTCTGTTTTTCTGCCTGTACCAAGCTGTTTTGACTATTGATGCTTTGTAATATAAATAGAAGTCAGGAAGTGTAAGGCCACCAGCCTTATTCTTTTTATGTAGTATCGCTTTGGCAATTCGAGGTCTTTTATGGTTCCATATAAATCTAATAATTCTTTTATCTATTTCACGAAAGTATGATTGTGGGATTTTGATGGGTATTGCATTAAATCTGTAGATTGCTTTGGGCAGAATGGCCATTTTAACAATATTAAGTCTTCCTATCCATTAACAGGGGATATTTTTCCACCTCTTAAATTCTGTTTCCATTTCTTTCAAAAGTGTCTTAGAATTCGCTGTGTATAAGTCTGTCACATTCTTTGTTAAGTTTATTCCCAGGTATTTCGTTCTTTATTTGTGATAGCAAAAGTAATTGACTACCTCATTTCTTTTGCTGTGGATTCGTTGTTTATATAAAGAAATGCTGTTGATTTTTGTACATTGATTTTGTATCCTGCAACTTTACCATATTCATTAATTGTTTTTAATAGTTTCCTGGTGGAATCTTTGGAATTTTTTATATAAAGGTTCATGTCATCCGCAAATAGTGACAATTTGACCTCTTCTTTCCCAATTTGGATACCTTTGCTTCCTTTCTCTTGCCTGATCGCTGTGGCAACAACTTCCAGTACTATATTAAATAAAAGTGGTGATAGGGGGCATCCCTGTCTTGTTCCTGATTTTAGGGGAATAGGTTTCAGCTTTTCCCCATTCAGTACAATGTTAGCCAATGGTCTTTCATATATGGACTTTATTATGTTGAGATACTTTTCTTCTATACCTATTTTATTTAGTGTTTTGATCATAAATGGATGTTGTACATTGTCAAAAGCTTTTTCTACATCAATTGAAATGACCTTATGGTCTTTATCTTTGATTTTGTTTATGTGGTGTACCACATTTATTGATTTTCGTATGTTGAACTAACCTTGTGCATAAGGATGAATCGCACTTGATCATGATGTATGATCTTTTTGATGCATTGTTGTATTCTGTTTGCTAATATTTTGTACAGGATTTTTGCATCTGTGTTCAACAGAGATAATGGTCTGTAGTTTTCTTTTTTTGTGTTGTCTTTGTCAGGCTTTAGTATTAGAGTAATGTTGGCCTTATATAATAAGTTAGGATGTATTGCTTCCTCTTCAATTTTTTGGAAGATTCTGAGGAGGATAGGCATTAATTCTTCTTTGAATGCTTGGTAGAACTCGTTGGTGAAACCATCTGGTCTATGGCTTTTCCTTTAGGCAGATTATGGATAGTCATTTCAATCTCGTTGCTATTGATTGGTCTATTTAGATTAGTCAGGTCTTCTTGGTTCAGTCTTGGTAGGCTATAAGTTTCTAGAAACTTGTCCATTTCTTCTAGGTTGCTAAATTTCATGGCATAAAGTCCTTCATAATATTTACTTATAGTCCTTTGTATTTCTGTGGTATCAGTGGTAATTTCTCCCCTTTCATTTCTAATTTTGGATATTTGTGTCCTATCCTTTCGTCCTTTGATTAGTCTTGCTAGGGGTTTGTCAATTTTGTTGACTTTCTCAAAGAACCAGCTCTTCGTTATATTAATTTTTTCTATTTTTCTTCTCTTCTCTAATTGGTTTAGCTCTGCTTTAATTTTTATTATTTCTTTCCTTCTGCTGACTTTGAGTTTTTTCTCGTCTTCTTTTTCTAGTTCTTTAATATGGGATGCTAAGATATTTTCTCGTGATTTTTCTTGTTTGTTAAGATAGGCTTGTAATGATAAAAATTTCCCTCTTATTACCACTCTCACTGTGTCACAGTAATTCTGATACGTTGTGGTTTCATTGTCATTAGTTTCTATATATTTTTTCATCTCATCTTTCATTTGTTCTTTTATCCAGTCCTTTTTTAATATGTTGTTGTTTAATCTCCATGTATATCTGGATTTTTCTGCTTTCCTTTTACAGTTGATCTCCAATTTCAAAGCTTTGCTGTCTGAGAATACACTTGGTATGATTTTGATCTTCTTGAAATTCCTGAGGCTACTTTTGTGGTCTATCCTTTTGAATGTTCCATGCACACTAGAAAAGAAGGTGTAGTCTCTTTTTGCTGGATGAAGTGTCCTGTAAATGTCAAGTATGTCCAATTGGTGTAATGTGTCATTTAGAGCTGGTATTTCCTTATTTATTTTCTGTTTGGATGCTCTGTCCATGGCTGGTAGCAGGGTGTTTAAGTCTACCACTTTGATTGTGTATTCATCATTTTCTCCTTTCAAGTTTGTTAGTACTTTCTTTGTAGACTTTTGTGCATCTTGGCTGGGAGTATATATGCTGATCAGTGTCAAGTCTTCTTGTTGTTGCATTGTGCCTTGTATCATTATGTAATGTCCATCTTTGTCTTTTACTATCTTTTTTCATTTGAAGTTTATTTCATCAGATATCAGTATGTCCACTCCTGCTTGTGTGTGTGTGTGTGTTTACATATATTTTTTTATTGGGGTGACATCTGTTAGCAAGGATTACATAGGTTTTAGGCATACAATTCTACAGTGCATTGTCATCTTGTTGTATAATCAGTTCACCACCTAATGTTACTTCTCTTTCCATCACCTTACATTTAGCTTTCCCCCCTCCTCACCCACCCCTCCCCTTTCTCCCCTCCCTAACCCACTTGTCCCCAAATAAACATTAATCTATTGATTGTGTCCATGGGTTATTTGTTTCTTCATTTCCTTTTTTCTTTGCTTTCAGTTTTATATTTCTCATATGAGTGAATTCATACAGTTCTTTCTTTTTTCTGTCTGTCTTATTTTACTAAGCATGATGATCTCCAGGTCCATCCATTTTGTCGCAAATGGCAATATTTCTTCTTTTCTTATAGCTGAGTAATATTCCATTGTGTATATGTACCACAGCTTCTTTATCCAGTCATCTGTCACAGATACCACCTCACACCTGTAAGAATGGCTTTTATCAACAAGACAAGGAATAACAAATGCTGGAGAGGATGTGGAGGAAAAGGAACTCTGGTACACTGCTGGTGGAAGTGCAAACTGGTACAACCACTGTGGAAGGCAGTGTGGAGGTTCCTCAGAAAATTGGGAATGAAGCTACCATTTGACTCAGCAATCCCCCTTCTCGGGATCTACCCAAAGAACTTGAAAACCTTTGTCCGGAAAGACTTATGTACCCCAATGTTCATTGCAGTGCTGTTCACAGTGGCCAAAACATGGAAACAACCAAAGTGCCCTGCGACAGATCCTGCTTTTCTCTGCTTGGAGTATTGTATCCCATCCTTTCACTCTCAGTCTGTGTTCACTTTTTTAATCCAGTCTGCTACTCTGTGTCTTTTTATTGGTATGTTCAGTACATTAACATTCAGAGTGATGATCGATATGTGAGGATTTCCTGTGGCTATTACTTATTTCTTCTTTGTTTTTGTTTAATTGTTTCTTTATTTTTATTTCTTTCTTGTTGACCCAACTTTGTTCGATTTTTCCTGATGTTTTGTTTCAGGCTAAAGAGCCCCCTTAAGTATTTCTTGGAGTGCTGGCCTCGTGCTGGCAAATTCCCTCAGCTTCTGTGTGTCTGAGAAGGCCTTTATTCCACTTTCATATCTGAAAGATGATTTTGCTGGATAATTTATTCTTGGCTGGAAGTTTCTCTCTTTTAATGTTTTGAATATTGGATTGCAGTCTCTCTCCTGCTTTGTAGAGTTTCTGCTGAGAAATCTGATGCCAGCTTGATGGGTTTTCCTCTAAGTTTATAGCTATATTTTCCCTGGCTGTCTTGAGAATTGTCTCTTTGTCTCTAGTTTTGGACATCTTTGGTTCCATGTGTCTTGGAGAAGATCTATTAGGGTCCAAGTGTCTAGAGGACCTGTTTTGTTCTTGAACGTGGTATTCCAGATCTTTCCATAGGTTTGGAAACTTCTCATGTGCTATTTGTTTGAGTATACTCTCTGTAGATTGCTCTGCCTCCTCTTCTATTCCTATTATCCAGATTTTGTATTGTCTCATGGAGTTGGGTATTTCTTGCAGAGTTCTTATAATCATTTTGGTTCTCTCTTCCTCTTTCTGCGTTGTTTCCATGTTCTGTTCTTCAATATCACGAATTCTTTCCTTCATCTGGTTGGTCCTGTTTCCTATGGCATTTATTTCATTTCTCACTTCTTTTATCATATTGTTTATTTCTCATATTTCTGTCTCAATCTTTCTTATGTTTTGAATTTCTTTGTTAAATTGTTCTTTTTGTTCACAGAGTTCCTTTTTTATGTCGTTCATATCCTTTTTTATATTATTTTTCTCAGCTATGGTGTTCTGCCAGTATGTTTCATTTTTTCTCACAGCCTTTAGAATGGCTGCTTTAAATTCTCTATCACTTAAATCACACCCTTCCAGGTCTAAGAAGCTGTCTTCTGGATCAATGTCATGTTCTTTCTGAGGAGTATTAGTTGTTAAGGAATTCATCTTGTCCACTGGGTTCTTCCTATTTGACGTGAGGGCTTTATTTTCTGTGCCCAGATTATTGCTTTTGTGGTGTCTTGCTGTAGGGCAGCCACTACATGGCACTGGGGGTCAAGTTTTGGGAGAGAGGGGGTTGTTTATTTCTTGTTTTTTTCTTCTACTGCGTTTGGAGGTTATGCACATATTTCCTGGGGAGAGGCCAACAAAAGGTGCTCCAAGGGCAGCTCTGCCTTCTGCCCTTTGCTGGGGAAGCTGGTCCAAAGTCTTATTTCTGCTGTGTGGGGTGAATGCCATCAAATCAGTCTTTCTTCCTAGCCCTGATTCAGCATCTGGCTGTCTATGGGCTCACACTGCAATCAGAACCCTGGGGTGCATGCTCCATAAGTCCAAAGATGTGGGCCTAGCCTGAGACAGCAGGGTCACCTTTGCAGCGGGCTGGGAAAAGGAACTGCAGCCCTGTGCAGGTCTCCAGGGGTCCTAGAGCTGGGGTGTCATCTTTGCATTTCAGAATCCTCGCTCAGCCCTTCTACCACTCAAAAGTTCCAGCGGCTGTCTCCCAAACTCCTTACTCAGCATGCATCTTCAAAGCCCAGCTCCCCCGTGGTCTCTCCCCTCCCATGAACTGCACCACTTGGAATAGTCCGCAGTGATTGTGTCCTGTTGCAGCCTCTGCTCCCTTTCCTCTTCCCCACTTGCCCCCTTCTCTCCAACCTTCAGGTGTTTACTTGAGATTTGTGGATTTCTCAACAACCGTTTTGTCACTCAGGGTCCACTTTCTTGGCTCCTGGGCGGCCGTTCAATTGTGTTTTCTGGGAGAGTCTTTAGGGACCTGCTCTCCAGTCGTCATCTTGCCTTATTCTCTATTAATTTATTTTTGAGGCACAATTAGCTAATAGCACTATAAAAATTTTGGGAGTACCAAATTATAATTTAATATCTGTATGCCCCATAGTGTGTTCACCTCTAAAAGTCTAGTTTTCATTTATTATCATATATGTGGCCCTTTTCCCATTTCATCATTGCTGCACCCCACTTTCTGTTGAACGGTTACCTCTTATTTTAGAGAGTGCCATCATGATTTAAAATGTAAATCCTATTGCCTAAATTTTATTACTCAAACTTCCTTGTGGATATATTCCCTGAAAATTTTCTAGTCATTAACTTAGTTCCACCTGCATTCACTGTGATTGAAATTGAGGTTCCATGAACATTTACATAATGAAAATAAAAATGAACAGTGAAATAATACCTATTTGTTTTGTTCCAAACTTCATGGAAGTGAATATAATTGGGGTGGGGAAGGAGTTGATACACTGCTCTGTTCCTCTGTGTAGATTATACTCCTGTTCCCTCAATGATCCAACACAGATGTTCCACTCTCCTCAAACACTTGATCCATTTACACTAATTTTACAATTTTTTTTAATTGTTTAAAAATCATTTAGGGTCAGCAGCCCAAGTCTCAAATTGGGATAACATTTGTTAGCAAGGATTACATAGGTTTCAGGCATACAATTCTACAGTGCACTGTCAACTTGTACAATTTATTTTGAGTGTATCTTCTGAAAACTTTTCAAGAAAAAAAAAAACAAAATGGCAGCAGATCAGATGCAGATGGGGTTTTTTTGCTGGTATGTTTATGAGAAATCTCACCCCATCTTCCATCTCAGCTGGTTTTAGAATTTATTGAAATCTTAATTTGATATCTTCAATTTTGATAAATACCTCAGACATCATCTCCACAAATTCTCTATTGCCCTTTATTATCTCTTTCCTCCTTCTTACCACATGCATTACAATTAATGCTGCTCAGGATGTTGTACATGCCTCCTGTTTTCTATAAGAAATTCTTACCTGTGTCCCATATATTTCACAAAGTCCTTGACACATCAGTTTACAAAAGTCTTCATCTTCTCAAGGAATGAAAAGCTATGCATTATTTGGTGTTACAAAAAAATTAAAGATATAAAAATAAAACAGAAAAACCCCAGCAAGATGAACTATTCTCTGCACATAGAATATAAAGGGCTAACACATAATTTATTACATAAAATATACACAGCATCTCTTCATGTACAAATCTTTGCATATGAGCACATATAGTTTTAGAGATAATGTGTGAAAATTTAAACATTTCTTCCATTCTGCTGCTTCTCTCCCTGCAATATTGTATTTCCTGTGAGAGTTGGGGATTCACACATCTCCATTTGTTCAAGGTCTGTTTCTGGAATTTTAACTTGTTCTTTTGTTTGAACTTACTCCTTTGTGTCTTCATTTTTCTTGACTTTTTATTGGTTTCTGTGCTTTAGAGAAATAGTCATTGCCCACTCTTGAAAGACTGAACTCCTGTATATGGAGCTGATCCTTTATCTCTTCTTAAGCTCTTGGTCAATACTCAAATAAAAAGGAAGAGATTAAAAAGTACAAATACATAGTCACAGAGCACTCACAGGGATGTAAAGTGATGCATAGGGCATAAAGTCAATAGCATTGTAATAACTGCATAGTGTCAGAGAGGAACCCAATGTGTCAAAAAATGTATCTGATAAGTTATATAAATGATTTCTCACTGTGCTGTACACCTGAAACCAATATACTATTGTATGTAAAATCTAATTGAAAAATAAAAAGTCTCAAAAAAGAAAATCCTAATGAGCTGAGGTGGACTAGGTTACATATCTGTGCCCTGAAACCATCATCCCTCGACCACACCCTTGGTGACAGAAGTCCCGAAATCACAGCCCTCACCATAGACTAGAGCTGGAGGGTTCTATTCCTGGTGGCAAGGGCTGCAAATAAATGGCTCTTCAGTCCCTGGCCTAATGAGAAGAGTAGAGCAAATCAAAAGATAATTCATCCACTCCTGCTTTTCTCTACAGATGTCCACTCTCAGGTCCAATTACCTGAGGCTGAAGTAAGAAAGCCTAGGGCCTTAGTTATGGTGTCCTGCAAAGGCTTCTGGGTACACTTTCACTAGCTACTATATGCACTGGATGCAACAGGTCTCAGGACAAAGGCTTGAGTAGATCGGATGAGACCACCCTAACAATGGTTATGCAAACCATTGTTAGGTTATGTAGGCTATGCAAATAAGTTACAGGGCAGAGTCACTATGAACAGGGACATATCCACAAGCACAGCCTACATGGAGCTGAGCAGTCTATGGTCTAGGACACAGTCATGTATTATTGTGTGAGACACAGTGTAATGATCCACATTATGAGAGTGTCAGAAACACTGATGGACAGGGCAATTGTGTGGGGCTCAGGATATGAGAGGGATGATGAGTCTCCTAACTTTCTCACACAGAGTCAGTAACCTGAGGAGACTAGCGATGCTTTCATAGGTACATCAGCCATTCACAAAGAGGTTTCAAGGGTCCAAACTTCCTGCAAGGAAAATGCAGGAAAACATTTTACTGAGTAAAACTTGCCATCTATTATTGTCTTTGCAGTGGGCACTTCTGGAGCATTCTCATTCTCATTTATCATCTGGGAACAGTTGCTTGGTGGCAGATTATAAAATTTGGACTGCTCCTAAAAAATAAAATTTTGCTTGGGGAAAAGTAAGTATATAGAAGTCAAGGATGAATTTCTACTTCCTAATCTGTGGTCAAACCCCACACACATGACTATCTAAAAGGACTATTATGACAGATACAGGCAATAAGCTGAGTGACAGGTATGCATTTCTCAAGAACAGTCTATATTAGATCACAGTTTATTCTGTTCTTTCTTGCTGAGATGAATTTCTGAGGAGGCTCTTTCCCTCAGACCACAGCCCTATGGTGTCTGTGTTCCTGGGCCAATACTAATGGTCCTCAAACAACAGGAAATAGCATGGGGAAACTTGATAATGTGAGATTCATGTATAGCCTGTATTACATTTACATGACAATTGAATCAAATTACCACATAATTGGGGTTAAAGACTACACACATTTACTTCCTCACCATCTGAAGATCCAGTCTATTTTACTAAGCAGCAATCACAATGTTGGCAGCATCATACTTCCAAAAGTTCTGGTGCAACCTCTGTTTCATTGTCATTTTCAGGTCCTAGGGCTGTGTTTTTTGTATTTATGGCTCAATGTCCCTTCTTTATCCATCTTCCACTGGGAAGAAGTCACCTTTCATAAGTGCTCAAATTGCATTCCTTTTCTCCTAGAGTCTTGCATCCCTTTGCCTCTCTCTCATGACTAAAACACTCATGAGTAACCTTCCAAATAAATCAGAAAAATCTTTGTACATCAAGATTTTTAAATTATATACAGGTGACAATTATTTTTTCTATGTAAGTGTACACTCACAATTTTAAAGACTGATTCACTTATGATCAAAGAGAATAAAACTACCAAAGCCTTGTTAAATGGGGCTCTTTAGCCATTTTCCTGCTCAGACGCACTCCTACCTCTTAGGAGTGTGTGTGTGTGTGTGTGTGTGTGTGTGTGTGTGTGTGTGTGTGTGTATTTTTTTTTTGCCATTTGAGGCCTTTGAGCCACTCTGCTTGGTCTGCTCCTATCTCTTTAGGGTGTACTTTTCCTTTTAGTAAACTATCTCTTTGTTTCACCTTATTTTCCTTTTAATAAACTGCTTCTTGTTGAGAAAATTAATCTATCTCTTCATTACCATCCCAACTTTTTCCTTGGAGGTTAATGTCTGTCCCCTGATTCAAAAAGTTAGCCCTTCAATGAGTCTCTGTCCTTTCCATGAAGACCTCAGCCTTGGACCTGACCTAGAGTAGTAGCTTCTTTGTGAGGGAGTGGAAGACGGAGACTTCTCTGTGGAGAAATTGCACAGTGAAAACTTGGTAAGTGGGTAGCAAGTGTTTCCTGCCTCCCTTAGAAAGCTATCTTCATCCATTTCACTGAGGTGTTGCTGTTGATGCTGTTTGGCTACCAGACAGATTGTGTGAACTACCAAATGGTTGTGGGTGGGCTCAAATTGCTGTCTGGATTGCTGCTGGTCCTGGGTCCACTGATGATGTAAGGGATCAGTTAACCATTGACTGTGATTATGATGGGTAAGGGGGCCTACCTGGGCAGAAAGAAGAGGGACTTCTTGAGGAGAATAATGGGAAAACCTGGCTATTCTCTTCCGCTTTAATGTTGCCACTCTTTCCTTTTCTCTGGAATCAGCAGCATTACCTGTCACATTGCTATTTCCAATGTCTTCAGACTAGGACAAGTGTTGCCTTCCAGCTGCTGACCTGTCTGTCTGTCCCACCATGAATTTCCCATGACATCTTAAGGCAGAAGCTGGGTGTGGAGGCCACAGGGGCATAGAATATCTTGGAGACAGAATTGACCCTCTCTCTCATAGGTACTGTTCCTCCCTCACTTGCACACCTCACATTACACTGTATGACCCCAGAGGATGGCTGGTTAGTCAATGATTGGTAAGATTCCTCAAGGAAAGAACAACATAAAACAGGCACAGTCACATAGGGGCCATCAGAAGAGAGCTTGGGCTCAACAGAGGTGAGGTATAGACGCTCATTCCTCCTGAGGTTAATCTGCTGTCCCCTGGCTGTCTTGCTTCACATGTACAGCTCAGGTTGAGATCCAAAGGAATGCTATAGGCCACTTCCCCTTAATCCATGTTTTTGTAATAACAATAACTCCATCCCCTGAAATTAAGGACTGGTGTGGGAAGTCGCAATACATGTTGGAAAACAATGCGGACTTTGGAAAAAACAGCCATAAGGCAAGATAATCACAGACCTTGAAAAAAATGAGTTTCACTTCCTCATACAAGTTTAACTTCCTTATTTTGTCCACCAATAAAAGCCATGCATCACACCCACTTTGGGGCTCAGTCCTTGAGGCTTTAGTCCCTTGCTAGTCTGTTCATGGCTACTGTCGTGCTGAACGTGACAGACAAGTGCTTTTCAGACTTCATATACTGTAACACTATTTTATGTCATATGGACCATCTGTTTTATTGGCCACATGTTATTCCATTTATAAAGATGTATTGTAATCTAAAAGCTCATACTGATCTCCCTCAATCCCACCCTTCAGAGGATAGAGAAGCAGCTGCCATTTATGTGTTTGGCAGTAGGGAACAGGGAAGCTGAGTGCCCTGAAGTGAAAAGCAGTGAATTTTCCTGGGGGAAGAGATACTGGGAAGCACTTATTAGAGCAATTCTGCCCACAGGAACTACTGACATGCATAGGCAGCTGCTCCATCAAAGACTGGAGATCTTCAGGTTCTTGTGAATCTCCCAGTTTTGTGTCACCATTACTGCTACCACTACCACTCATCCCTCGAGCTTTCTTTCATATCTGGAGCTTCCCTCATTTTGAGATGCTTCCTTCATTTCCACCACCAAACCCTGGGCCTGTTTCCTTCCAGTATGATTAATAAAAAAGTAGGATCAGAGAGATTTTGTTCCAAAATATCTGTCTATCCACCTCTCTGACCTATTTGGCTGGATTGTTCCTCTTGAATTTTTGCCCTCAAAGAGGGGTTACATGAGTCCAAAAAGCATCTGATTGCTGGTTCAGCACCCTCTGGGAGACAGAAAAGATGAGTGCAGTGAGTTTAGTGTGTGTGTGAGTGATACCTAATGAAAGGGCTTGAGCTGCAGTAGGTTAACATAGGCTGGAGAGCACTGAGCTCTTGGATTTTTGAGTGCCTCCAGGGAGCCTCAGAGACCTCACTTTCTATTCTTCCAGGCTTTATTCACTTTGCATGTCTGAAAGAATCACTGAACACTTGCATCCCAGCTATCTTCCTGGTCCTCCTGCTGCTGCTGAATATCTGCCAGCTCTTACTCCCAACAAAGAAGGTTGTCAGATCTGCCAGAAAGAAGTACATCTAATAAATCCTGACAGGGGAGTGTCTCTTGCTTCTCTATGCCATGTCACTATCACAATAGGAACATAGTGGAGCCCACAGAATTCTAACACATTGTTACCAGTACAATACCTCTAGGGTCAAAATATGACCAGTTTTGAAAATAGACATCTCATCTACCTGGCCCTGCTTCCCCTCTTGAATATTTATTGCTTTTTTTTCACAGTTGCTTGTATTCCTTCTGTCATGTGAAAATAGAAAATCAACAGAAAAAAGTTATATCACCCCCAAAATCTTTCTTGTTAAATTTATTGGAATAACATTGGTTAGTAAAATTACATAAGTGTCCGGTGTATAGTTTTTTTTATCATCTATGTGTTGCATAGTGTTCTCATCACCCTGAGTAATTTCTTTCTTCATTACCATATATTTGAATCTCCCTCCCTCTTTCCTCATCCTCCTGCCCTCTTTCCCTTTAGCGACTACTAAACTATTGTTTGTGTCCAAAATATTTTTTTTCTATTTTGATTGTTGGTTTTTTTCTGTTCTTTATATTCTACATATAAGTGAAGCCATAAGATTTTGGCATTTCTCATTCTGACATATTTTGCTTAGCATGATACTTTCTAGTTCTATCCATGTTGTTGCAAGTGAATGATTTTATTCTACCTTATGGCCATGTAATACTTCATTGTGTAAATATACCACAGTTCCTTAATCCAATCATTTATTGGTGGACATTTATGATATTTCCATATCTTAGCTATTGTGAATAATGCTGCAATAAACAGAGAAGTGCATATTACTTTGAATTAGTATTTTGAATTTATTTTGATAAATACCAGCAACTGGAATTACTGGATAACAAGGTAGTTTCATTTTTAATTTTTGAAGAACCTCCATACTGTTTTCTGTAGTGGCTGGACAAATTTGCAGTCCAAGCAACAGTGCAAAAGCATTCTCTTTTCTTCACATCCTTGCCAACATTTGTTTTTGGTCAATTTATTGATAATACCCATTCTGACAGGAGTGAGGTGGTATCTCATTGTGGTTTTGATTTACATTTCTCTGATGACTAGTGACATTGAATCTTTTTTTTTTAATGTGTCTACACATGCCATGCTCATGGATAGGGAGAATTAATGTAGTTAAAATGTCCATACTACCGGAAACAATCTATAGATTCAAAGCAAGTCCCATAAATGTACTCATGACATTCTTCACAGAAATGAAATATATAATCCTAAAATTTATATAGAAGCAGAAAAGACCTATAATAGCCACAGAAACCTCAAGGGGAAAGAACGAAGTTGGAGAAATCACTCTACCTGACATCAAATTATACTACAAGGCCACAGTTATCAAAACAACATGGCATTGGCATTAAAACAAACACATAGATCAATGGAACAGAATAGATGTCCCAGAAATAAATCAATGTCTACATGATGAACTATTCAATGATAAAAAAAGCAGTGATTCACATTGGAACAAGAACAGTCTTGTCAACAAATGGAGCTGAGAAAACTTGAAAAATACATGCAAAAAATAAAATTGACCACCTTATTACACCATATATAAGAACAAATTTAACGTGGATTAAACACCAAAATATCAGACCTGAAACCATAAAATTAATAGAAGAAAATATCGCAAATAACCTCTCAGTCATTACCTTTGCCAATATCTTAAATGATATACATTCTTAGGCAAAGAAAACAAAGGAATACAACATAAACAAATGGGACTCTACCAAATGAAAAAATTTTTTCAAGCAAAAGAAAAAACAAGAAAGAAAGAAACCTATCAAGAAAACAACAAGATATCTTACAGAATGGGAGAAAATATTTGCCAGTAACACATCAGATAAATCATGCAAAAAATAATGCTTTGTGTAACTGTATCCCTCAATATTTTCTATGCCTTCACACAATTTTTAAATAAAAATGAGAATCGATATGCTACTTTATTACCCACTTTTTAAAGCAAATTTCTGAAATACCATTTCATGTCTCTTTGCCTTGTTGATGTTAATGGACGTGTAGTATTCCATTGTGAGCATGCACTGTAACATATTTAATCAAACCCCCACTGAGAAACATTTGGACTTTTCACAATTTTTACTATTATAAACCTCACAGTAAATCACCTTTGCATACTTACTTTCTTTTGATATAAGTGAAGATTCTGTTTCAAAATCTGTGCACATTTTCAAGTTATTCATTACATACTTACAATTTACACATTGCATGTAACAGAGTATATGTGCCTGCTTCTACCTATGCCCTTCTGAGTCACATGTGAACATTTTAAATGCATCTGTGAAAGGCAAATTTACAATTTAAAGAGATACTTCAAAAAAGCATTCCATACTAGCAAAAAAAAAAATCCAAGAACACTTCTATTTATTAATTGAGAGAAACACAGAAAAAATAAGTCAGTGTGAAATCCGACACAAACCTCTGCAGGGAGTCATAAAGGCTGTAATGCAGGGGGCACTCAGGATACCAGGGGGTGCTCTGGACACCAGAGGGTGCCGAGGACATACCCGGATTCACTCAGGACCACAGGGAGCACAGTGGAACACAGTACAGTCACTGCTCAGAAGGGACTCAGACCCCCTAGAATCGTTTTCCCAGGTCCCCTATTTCTTCATCAGCATCAGCTTTTGCTATTAGGGAGATATCACATGCAGGGAACTCCATGGCTCGGTATGCATGGATTCTGGCTGTGCACTCTTACAATTATTTCAGTAGGCAGTAAGTCTAGTGTGACCCTCCCCACATGTAGAGGGGTCAGTGTTGGATGCTTAATTAGATGTGGGTCTCCTAGGTCTTACTCTCTTCAAGACAAGCCTGGACCTTCTCACCATGACATCTTCAGGTTCCAAGTGATAGGAGAAGAGGAAAACCCAACCTGCAGGTATTTTGCAATCGCTGTTTGAATTGTGTTTGACTTATTATGTTTCTCAAAGCAAGTCACACACCAAGTTTGAGTCAGTGTAGAGAGAGACTGTGGATTTTCTAGGTACAGTAAAAAGGGGCAAATTTGGTGCCCATTACAACAAATATCATTCACTGTGTGTGTGTGTGTGTGTGTGTGTGTGTGTGTGTGTGTGTGTGTCTAATTTATTGAATGGCTGAGATAGGGTGGGCTGGAGCCACATGCAAGAATTGCCAGATGTCCCCTTCAACCTGAAGAACTTAAGAGAGATAAGACACAATCAAAGCTTCCAAGAGATTGTCATCTTTCAGGGGGTTTTGACAGTGTCAGTGCATTGGGGAACCTCAAAGAAGGGGCTCCCTTTGGGTTCAACAAAGCCTTGGCTTGAGGACAACCTGATGAGTCACTGGGGTTTATTGAGGTCAATTTACTATGTCCAGAAATGATGTCAAAATTATACGTTGTTCTGAGGGAACATTGTGAAATCAGGGCATGACCATTTAATACTGGACTAAAGACATTGAGAGATCATACTCTGTAAACCTAGACTAGAATTTCCCATCAGAGCGTAGACTGAGCTTCAGAGAACACTCAGGACGCATATGAAAAACTGATGCCGCAAGAGTAGGTGCAGATGAACAAAGTAGGGGCATTCTCTGCAAGCGTTGGGCTTCTTTTTTACACATAAAAACAATACAATAAGTTCACCACCTAATGTATTGTTTTTATGTATAAAAAACTTATTATACATCAAGTTGACAATGCACTGTAGAATTCTATGCCTGAAACCTATGTAATCCTTGCTAACAGATATCAACCCAATAAGTCTAACAATAAAAATGAGTTTAAAAAAAAACAACAATACAAAATAACAAATGGAGGACTGCTGAAGGAACTATTAACTTGATTCTAACAAAAACATTTTCAAAACTCAATAAGGCAATAAAATCCACACACCAAAGTGATATTTTACATATCTGAATTGTAATGGTGCTGATGGGCTTGGATGGTTTATTAATTCACTATATGCAAAATTTTTTATTTTTATTTTTTAATTCATTTTTATTGTTAGACTTATGGGGTGACATCTGTTAGCAAGGATTACATAGGTTTCAAGCATAAAATAATCCAGTGCATTGTCAATTTGATGTATAATAAGTTCACGACCTAATGTGACTTCTCTTTCCATCACCTTATATTCAGCTTCCCCACTCCCTCCCCTTTCTCCCCTCCCTAACCCACTGGTCCCCAAATAAAGAGTAAACTATTGGTTGTGTCCATGGGATACTTGTTTCTTCATTTCTTTTTTCTTTGCTTTCAGTTTTATATTCGGCATATGAGTGAAGTCATACAGTTCTTTCTTTTTTCTGTCTGGCTTATTTCACTAAGCATGATGATCTCCAGGTCCATCCATTTTGTTGCAAATGGCAATATTTCATCCTTTCTTATAGCTAAATAATATTCCATTGTGTATATGTACCACAGCTTCTTTATCCAGTCATCTGTCGCAGGGCACTTTGGTTGTTTCCATGTTTTGGCCACTGTGAACAGCGTTGCAATGAACATTGGGGTACATAAGTCTTTGTGGACAAAGGTTTTCAAGTCTTTTGGGTAAATCCCCAGAAGGGAGATTGCTGTGTCAAATGGTAGCTCCTTTCCCAATTTTCTGAGGAACCTCCACAATGTCTTCCACAGTGATTGTACCAGTTTGCACTCCCAGCAGCAGTGTACAAGAGTTCCTTTTTCTCTACATCCTCTCCAGCACTTGTTATTCCTTGTCTTGTTCATAATAGCCATTCTAACAGGTATGAGGTGGTATCTCATTGTGGTTTTGATTTGCATTTCCTTGATAGTTAATGAGGATGAACACTTTTTCATATGTTTGCTGGTCATTTGTATTTCTTCGTGGAGGAAGTGTTTGTTTAGTTCTTCTGACCACTTTTTAATTGGGTTGTTTGTTTTTTTGTTGTTAAGTCTTATTAGTTCTTTATATATTTTAGATATTAGACCCTTATCTGATGCATTATTTGCAAATATTTTCTTTCATTCAGTTGGCTGTCACTTTGCCTTGTTGATGGTTTCTTTTGCTGTGTAGAAACTTATTAGTTTGATATAGTCCCATTAATTTAGTTTTGCTTTTACTTCTCTTGCCTTGAGGACAGTTTTATGAATTCTTCCTTGAGTCCTAGGTCTATAAGTTGGAAGCATATCCCCTGTGCATGGATAGGAAGACTTAACATTGTTAAAATGGCCATTCTGCCCAAAGCAATCTACAGATTTAATGCAATACCCATTAAAATCCCACAATCATACTTTCGTGAAATAGATAAAAGAATTATTAGATTTATATGGAACCATAAAAGACCTCGAATCGCCAAAGCAATACTACATAAAAAGAATAAGGCTGGTGGCATTACACTTCCTGACTTCTATTTATATTACAAAGCATCAATAGTCAAAACAGCTTGGAACTGGCAGAAGAACAGAAATAGAG
>PVJL010017341.1:0-18524 GCA_004026885.1 Lyroderma lyra
TCAGTCTAGTTTCATTGTTTTGCATGTGGTTTTCTCTATGCCCCAGTACCAATTATTGAAAATGGTTTCTTTGCTTCATGTTATATTTTTGGCTTTCCCTAAAAAACAATCTCCACATATATATGTGGGATTACTTCTGGGTTTTCAATTCTTCTTCATTGGTGTGTGTGTGCCTATTTTTCTGCAAATACAATGCCGCTTATATTTTTGTCATTGTGTATTATAGATTGAAGTCAAAGAGTGTGAAACCTAAACCCCTATTGTTTTTTTCCCCTTCGGATGCATGTAGCTATTTGGTGTCTTTTTAGATTCCATATAAATCAGTTGATGTTTTTCTTGAAATGTTTCGAAAAACTGTCATTGGAATTTTGATGGGGATGGCATTAAATCTGTTCATTGCTTTGTGTAACATGCCCATTTTAATGAGGTTCTTTCATCCCATTTATGAACATAAAATCTCTGCATTTCTTTGTGTCTTCTTCAATATTTTTTAACATTTTTCTTTGTCAGAGTATATGTCCCTCAGCCCCTGTGTTAATTTTCTTCTCAGCTTTGATTATTGTGTTAAAATACAAATACAAATCTCACCGTAATTAATTTAATACATAAATAAATAACCCTAACCATAAACCTGGCTTAAAAAGAACGAAACCCCAAACCTAATCCTATATTAACTCCAAACTTAATTTAAAACAGAGACCTCAGCTTAACTATAAACTGAACCTTAACTCTACATCTCATAATATACTTAAGAAATAATCCTAAACCGAAATCTAACGCTAAAAACCTAAGCTTACCCATAACACTATCCCTGAAAGTAACCCATAGAGGCTTTTACTCGAAATCCATCCCCAAGTCTAATCAAAAACCAAACTCTGACCTCCAAGCTAAATCTCACCCGAATCCTTAAAACCTAATCATAAACTGAAATCTTCACTGCATCTTAAAACCGGCCCTTCTCCTACCATAAATTAAAACCTAACTCCAACCTCAAAGGTAACTCGAAGCCTAAGTATATAACTACCCCTAATCATTAACTCACCCAAAACCTAACCCAAAGGATATGCCTAACGAAATACCTAACTCTACCCTCAAGCTTTACCTCACTCTATCAATAGCCCTTCTAACCAGAGTTCTCATTTCAATGCTCCTAATACCATAACCTCAAAGCTTCTTCTACCCCAATCCAAAATCTAGCCCTGAACCTAAACTGAAACCTAACAAATAGCCTAACTCAAAAATGGATCCTTACACTAATCATAACCACAACAGTACACATACCTCTCACACCCACCTTTACATATCCTGAACACGAACCACAATTTCAACAAAATCTCTAACCTTAAAGCTAACTCTAAGGCTAACACCAAAGCTGAAGCTGCGCAGAATCTCATCCTTAACACAAGTTTTAAACTTACCTCTATACCTCTCCCAGGGTCTCAGCTCCCCACTGCATCACATTATGGAACTCACAACCATGACAGTTCTATTGTCTCGTGATTGGCTCTGGGGAGTCAGGACATTATAGCACTTGATACAGCCTCGGGGCCCCAATTGGCTGGCCCTCTAACTGTAAGGTCACAGTCAGCCAATGTTCTGATTATAAGTCCATGGTGCCTTCATCTTTCAATTGGCAGATGTTGGGAGCGCCCTGCAAGTGCTGTCCGCCTGCATCAGCCTGGGATCCGGTGGCCCAAGGGCACTCCTGTTGGTGACAAACCGCTTCCCCAAGCTGCTGCTCTCTCCAGGGTTCTGAGGTTTTCAAATGGATAATTTTGATGCATCACTTCATACAATATTTCAAGGCAATGCTTGATCCACGATAAACCAGAGTAAAAGGGTGGTTAGTTCTGGTCAATTACGTACGTACTTTTGTCTGTTTTACCCTATGCTTAGTGGTTGTGTGGCTGGGACCATTTAACATGATGAACAGGCAGCCGTTCTCTTGCTGAGAAATTTTAGTGGTGTATACCATGAACTCAACTTACTGTCTCTCTGTATGTTCTGTGAGATAGGTGTGCGTACATTTAGCAGGGGCATCCCCTTTTTTAATGGTACTCACACCACTGAACTGTTTTCTTAAATGAAGAAGGGAGGAGGCAGGGGGTGGTGACAGCAAGCACACAATGCACTTTGATTATGTTTTACATTTGACTGTTCAAAATACTAGAGTGATTTTGCGTGCAAGCCTTCTAGAATATTTCAAACAGAAGCCTCTGGTATTTTTTTTTGTTTATGGTGTGTATTCTACTCAGAATTATAATAAGTATTTCAAAAATACTCTTACACAACTAAAATACAGAATGGAAACTTGAGATAATGGGAAAAAGAGATTCATGTGCATTATTATGCATTTCATAGGTGATTGTGCTTTGTCGTCGGGGAGGAAGGAAGGAAGTGGTTGGTACTTGTGTTTGGTATCTTGGTGGGAAGTCATCCTCTCAATCCTGATCTTATAAGTGTAAAGAGCTTTGAGAGTTGATAAGTTATTCTTGAAAACCTGAGAGAAGACTGAGGAGTGAGATCTATGATGAGCATTTGAATAGACTATGTGAGTTCAGGCCCCATTGCTGCTTCTAGGTAAATGGAAAGTTGAAACAAACTTTTGATGATCTCAAAGGCCAATGTGGTGGCAAAAATTTAATAAAAAAAGGAATGAGTATTGAAACTATCCCAAACACAATACCTAACTCAAGGACGGACCTAACACTAAACTTAGTCATAAGAGAACTCTAAACACAAACCTTACCCTAAGTTTCAAAGGAACTCATAATGGAATCTTAACCTTATACCTAGCCCTAAGTATAACCCTAAACCTGGCCTATTTTCTATCTTTAAAGATGAACTCAATCACAATTTACCCCCTAAATCTTGACTGAAAGCAAACCCTAAACCGAAACCTAAAACTAAATCTACTTGGATCATGAACCATGAACATAACCAAAATCTCTAACCGTAACCATAAACCTAACCCTGGGCGTCAACATCATCTTGGCGCTCAACCTAACCAGCACCTGGTCATAAACTTAACCTCACAACTAAACTTATCTCTAACCACAATCCTAACTGAAAGGTTCACACTTACCCTAAAACTAAGCTTAACTGGAGTCCTAAACCTAAACACACACCTGAAACTTAAAACTAATTTTAATCCAAAATCAAAGTTCAAACCTCACTCTAACCTTCATCCTACCCCTTCACTCAATCATGCACCAACCATAACCCCAGCATATAACCTACAAAGAACACTAAACCTAATCCCAATTTCAAAGTAAACCATAAAACAATGGTAAGCCTAATCTTAACGGTAAACTTAAATTTAATAAAAAACTCAACCCAAACCTTAAATGGAAAGAAACATAACCAAAACGCTATCCATAACATTAATCATAAACTCAGCCTTACCCCTAAACCTAGACTGTAAAATGAACCTAACACTATCCTTATACTTATTTAAAAACCTAACTTGAAATCAAAACAATAGTAAAAAAAATTTCATTTTAAATTTTCATCCTATTCATTAATTCTTATCCTACACTAACACTAACCATCATCACAAAATCAGTTCTGAACCCAAACTCATTCCAGTACTTACCCTAACTTGAAGCTTACTCAAAACGTAATCCTAAGTGTAATCCTGTCCCTAAATGGAAACACAAATCTAACCCCACTCTCATACCAACCTCAAAAACTCACCTTAAACTTAACTTAAAACATAACCCTTAACATAACTGTAAACCTAACCCTAACCACAGCCCTTACTCTAACCCTAACTTTATCCCCAATTTAGAGCCAATCCCTGCCTCAAAGCTTACCGTAAAACACTACTTCTTACCTAACTCTCAATTGAACCATGAATAAAGCCAGAAGACCTAAACTTAAACACAAAATCTAACCTTAAACACATTCGGACCTTTTGTTCTTCTGCTAACTCTAATAATAAAATCAAACCTAACCTTATCTTTAATCCTTAGATTAAATCAAAATCTAAACCATAATGTCTACCTAAAGCTAAAGCTAGGCTTCCCTACAGACACTATCTTAGTCTTAAACCTACACCACCCCTAATTAAAAACTATAAAAACAACCTCCAACCTAACTCTAACCGTAACCCTAACCCTAAACCTAATGCTAACCATAGCTAGTTACCTGAACCTAACGTGGTTTCTAAACTCATCAGAAACTAAGCACATACCTAAATGTATCCATTACATAACCCTTAAAACTTGCTTTCCCTTAAACCAAATTCTAGAAGTAACACTAACACTAATCAAAACAGTAATTGAAAGTGAAACCCGAACTTCAAAAGTCAATATAACCCTAAAATTAAACCTAATTCTAATGACCAATTGAACGCTAACACTAACCTTAATTATAACTCTGACTCTAACTGATACCACCGATCTAAAAAGAGCAATAACCCTAAAGCTCGGTCCAACACAAACCCTAATTTCTATGTTAAACCTAACCTCAACGCTGACAGGAAACTTAACACAGGGGCTGAGGGACCTATACTCTGACAAACACAAGATGTTAAAAGAAATTGAAGGTTTCTTTTGCTTTGCAGAAGCTTTTTAGTTTGATATAGTCCCATTCACATATTTTTGCTTATACATCCCTTGCTTTTGATGACCGGTTCATGATTTCTTAATTGAGGCCTAGGTCTATAGGTTCAGTACCAATCTCTTCTTCTATACTGTGTATTGTTACAGGACTTATACGAAGGTGTTTAATCTATTTTGAGTTAATTTTTGATGGAATATTACTCACGTGTAAGAAAAGATGAAATATTGCCATTTGCAACAACACTGATGGATCTGGAAATCAACATGCTTAGGGAAATCAGCCTCACAGAAAAATCAAAGAACTGTATGACTTCACTCATATGCGGAATATAAAACTGAAAGCAAAGAAAAAAGAAATCAACAAACAATTAACCCATGGACACAATCAATAATTTAATGTTTATTTGGGGAAGAGTGGGTTAGGGAGGGGAGAAAAGGGAGGGGCTGGGAGAGGAGGGAGCGAAGGTAAATATAAGGTGATGTAAAGAGACGTCGCATTAGGTGGTGAACTGATTATACATCAAGTTGACAATGCACAGTAGAATTGTATGCCTGAAACTTATGAAATCCTTGCTAACAGATGTCACACCAATAAGTCTAACAATAAAAATGAATAGAAATAAATACATAAATAAATAAATAAATAAATAAACGCTGAATGAAAAAAAGAAATTGAAGAAGGCACAAAGAAATGCAGAGATTTTATGTTCATACATGAGACGAATGAACCTCATTGAAATGGTCATGTTACACAAAGAAATGAACAGATTTAATGCCATCCACATCAAAATTCCAAGGACAGTTTTTCGAAAAATTTCAAGAAAAACTTCAACAGACATGTATGGAATCTAAGGAGAACCAAAATAAACACAGGCATCCGAAGGAAAAAAAATTGTGAAGGTTTCACACTCTTTGACTTCAATCTATAACACACAATGACAATAATATGAGCAGCAGGGTATTTGCAGAAAAATAGGCACACACACACCAATGAAGAAGAACTGAAAACACAAAAGTAATCCCACATATACGTGGAGATTGTTTTTTAAGGAAAGCCAAAAATATAACATGAAGCAAAGATACCATTTTCCATAAATGGTGCTACGGCATAGAGAATATCACATGCAAAAGCATGAAACTAGACTGAAAGTTTTCAACATATACCAAAATTAACTAAAACTGGACCAAAGACCTAAACATACTACCAATAATAATAAATTGCATACAAGAAAGCGTAGGTCCCAAAGCTGTAGACCTTGCATCAGAAAGAATTTTATGTATGTTACCTCAAAGGGAAGGGATGTAAAAGTCAAAAGAAATGAATGGGACTGTACCAAACGTAAAAGCTTCTGCACAGCAAAAGAAACCATCAAGAAAGAAAAAGGCTACCGACAGAGTGGGAGAAGGCATTTGCAGCAATGACTGAAAAGGGGTTAAAATCTAAACTACATAAAGCACTCCTCAAACTCAACACCAGACTAACAAACAGTCTGATGAACACATGGGCAGAGGACTTGGACAGACACTTCCTCCAAGAAGACAGATTAATCAAACAACGAAGAGAAACATACAAAACGTTTAAGTACACTGGCTATGAGAGAAATGCCATGAACTACCACTTCATCCCTGTTATTAATAGAAAGGCTATGATCTACAAGACAAGTAATAACGAGTGTGGAGAGGCTGTGGGAATAAAGAACTCCCATATGCTGCAGGTGGTCATGTCAATTGGCAGCAACGATGGAAAACAGTACAGAGGATCTCCAGAAAGTTAAGAATAAATATGCCATAAAACCAAGCAATTCTTCTCTGGGTATCCACTCTCCACATCTGAAAACATGTACTTATAGAAATATAGGTACCCTTGTGTTCCTTGCAGTACAAGTTATGGTGGTGAAGACATGTCATCAACCAATTTGTTCTTCAACAAATGATTGGATGCAGGAGATGTGGCACAAATACCCAGTGAAACACTAAACGCCCAGAAGTAAGATGAAATATTGCCGATTTTGACAACATGGATGGGTCTAAGGATTACCATGCTAAGGGAAATAAATCCAATAGAAATAGCCTCAGAAGCATAGAATTTCACTCATACTTAGAATGTGAAATTGAAAGCAAAAAGGAAAAATCCAAAAACTCATAAATACAGACAACACATTAATGGTTACAAGAAAGTAAGGAAGAAGAGAGGTGGTAGAAGAGAAACGGGGTGGGTCAAATATAGGGGAAAGCAAGAAGTGACTCTGGGTGCTGAACGCACAATGCAATATATGAATATGAATTATGTATTATAGAAACGAAAACTGGAAATGTAATGTTACTTATCAATGTCATGGTAATTAATTTAATACATAAATAACCAAAACCATAAACCTGGCCTAAATTATAAAGAAACCCCAAACCTAATCCAACACCTACTCAAACATAATTTAAAACAGACCCCTCAGCTTTACTATAAACTGAACCTAAACTCTAAATCTCATAATTTACTCAAGAAATAATCCTAAACTGAAATCTAACGCTAAACCGAGCCCTAGTGGAAAAGATGAGCCTTCCTAGAACACTATCCCTGAAAGTAACCCATGCTCACTTTTAGTGGAAACCCAACCCAAACTCGAGTGGAAAACCTAACCTGACCTCCAAGTTAAATATCACCCTAATCCTAAAAACCGAATCATAAACTGAAATCTGCACCACATCATTAAACAGGCCCTTATCCTACCCTATCTTAAAACCTAACTCCAACCTCAAAGGTAACTCAAAGCCTAAGTATATAACTACCCCTAATCATTAACTCACCCAAACCCTAACCCAAAGGATATGCCTAACAAAAAACCTAACTCTACCCTCAAACTTTACCTCAATCTATCAATAGCCCTTCTAAGCAGAGTTCGCATTTCAATGTTCTTAATACCATAACCTCAAACCTTCTTCTAACGCAATCCAAACTCTAGCCCTGAACCTATCCTGAAACCTAACACATACCCTAACTCAAAGATGGATCCTTACACTAATCATAACCACAAGAGTACACATACCTCTCACCCACACCTTTACATAACCTGAACACTAACCACAATTTTAACAAATCCTCTTACCTCAAAGCTAACTCTAAGGCTAACACCATAGCTGAAGCTGCGCAGAATCTCATCCTTAACACAAGTCCTAAACTTACATCTATACATCTCCCAGGGTCCCAGCTCCCCACTTCATCGCATTATGGAACTCACAATCATGACAGTTCTATTGTCTCCTGATTGGCTCTGGGGCCGCAAGACATCATAGCCCTTGATACAGCCTCTGGGCCCCGATTGGCTGGCCCTGCAACTGTGACGTCGCGGTCAGCCAATGTTCTGATTGTAGGTCGCTGGCACCTTCCTCTTTCCATCGCGGAGGGTGGGTGCGCCCTGCAAGGGCTGTCCGCCTGCATCAGCCTGGGATCCGTTGGCCCCAGTGTGCTCATGTTGGAGCCAAACCGCCTCTCCCAGCTGCTGCTCTCTCCAGGGTACTGAGGTTTTCAAATGGATAATTTTGATGCATCACGTCATACCTATTTCAAGGCATTGCTTGATCCCCGATAAACCAGAGTAAAGGGTGGTTTGTTCTGGTCAATTACGTACGAACTTTTGACTGTTTTACCCTATACATAGTGGTTGTGTGGCTGGGACCATAATAAATGAGAACCAGAAGCCGTTCTCTTGCCGAGGAATTTTAGGTGTGTATAACATGAACTCAACATACTGTCTATCTGTATGTTCTGTGAGATAGGTGAGCATATAATTAGCAGGGGCATCCCCTTCTTGAACTGTACTCACACCACTGAACTGTTTTCCTAAGTGAAGAAGGGAGGCGGCAGCGGGTGGGGACAGCAAGCACACAATGCACTTTGATTATGTTTTACATTTGACTGTTCAAAATACTAGAGTGATTGTGCGTGCATGCCTTCTAGAATATTTGAAATAGCAGCCTCTGGTATTTTTTTTTATTTATGATTTGTATTCTACTCAGAATTATAGTAAGTTTTTCAGAAATACTCTTACACAACTAAAATACAGAATGGAAACTTGAGATAATGGGAAAAAGAGATTCATGCGCATTACTATGCATTTCATAGGTGATTGTCCTTTGTGGTGGGGAGGAAGGAAGAAAGTAGCTGGCATAAGTGTTTGGTATCTTGATGGGAAGTCATCCTCTCAATCCTGATCTGATAACTCTAAAGAGATTTGAGAGTTTAGAAGTTATTCTTGAAAACCTGAGAGAAGCCTGAGTAGTGAGATCTATGATGAGCATTTGAATAGACTATGTGAGTTCAGGCCCCATTGCTGCTTCTAGGTAAATGGAAGGTTGAAAACCAGTTTTGATGATCTCAAATGCCAATGTGGTGGCAAAAATTAAAAAAAAAAAGGAATAAGTATTAAAACTATCCCAAACACAATACCTAACTCAAGGAAAAACCTAACGCTAAACTTAATCATAAGTGAACTCTAAACCCAAACTTTACCCTAAGTTTCAAAGAAACTCATAATGGAATCATAACCTTATCCCTTGCCCTAAGACTAACCCTACACCTGGCCTATTCTCTAACATTAACCATGAACTCAATCCCAATTTACACCCTAACCCTAGAGTGAAAGCAAACCCTAACCCTAAACCTAAATCTAAATCTACTTGGAACATGAACCATGAACATAACCAAAATCCCTAAGCGTAACCCTAAACCTAACCCTGGGCATCAACATCTTCTTGACCCTCACCCTAACCAGCACCTGATCGTAAACTTAACCTCACAACTAACCTTATCTCTAATCACAATCCTAACTGAAAGGTTCACAATTACCCTAAACCTAAGCCTAACTGAAGTCCTAAACCTAAACATACACCTGAAACATAAAAGTAATTTTAACCCAAAATCGAAATTCAAACCTGACTCTAACGCTCATCCTACCCCTTCACTCAATCGTGCACCAACCATAACCCCAGCTTATAACCTACAAAGAACACTAAACCTAATCCCAATTTCAAAGTAAACCATAAAACAATGGTAAGCCTAATCTTAACAGTAACCTTAAATTTAATCATAACCTCAACCCTAACTTTAAATGGAAACATAACAAGATCCCTATCCATAACACTAATCATAAACTCAGCCTTAACCATAAACCTAGACTGTAAAATGAACCTAAAACTATCCTCATACTTAATTAAAAACCTAACCTCAATCCTAAATCTTAGTCAACAAAATGTCATTTTAAATTGTCATCCTAATCTCATAATTTATTCTTATCCTACACTAACACTAACCATCATCACAAAATCAGTTCTAAACCTAAACTCATTCTAACACTTACCTAACTTGAAGCTTACTGAAAACGAAATCCTAAGTGTAATCCTGCCCCTAAATGGAAACACAAATCTAACCCCACTCTCATACCAACCTCAAAACCTCACCTTATACTTAACTTAAAACATAACCCTTAATATCATTGTAAACCTAACCCTAAACACAACCCTTACTCTAACCCTAACTTTATCCCCAATTTAGAGCCGGTCCCTGCCTCAAAGCTTACCGTAAAACACTACTTCTTACCTACCTCTCAATTGAACTCTGAATAAAAGAAAAAGACCTAAACTTAAACACAAAATCTAACCTTAAACACATTCGGACCTTTTGTTTTACTGCTAACCCTAATAAGAAAATCAAACCTAACCTTATCTTTAACCCTTAGCCTAACTCAAAATCTAAACCATAACGTCTACGTAAAGCTAAAGCTAGGCTTCCCTACAGCCCCGATCTTGGACTTAAACGTACACCACCCGTAATTAAAAACTAAAAATATAACCTCAAACCTAACTCTAACCCTAACCCTAACCCTAAACATTATGCTTACCATAGCTAGTTACCTGAACCTAACATGCTTTCTAACCTCATGAGAAACTAAGCACATATGTAAACCTACCCATTACATAACCCGTGCTTTCCCTTAAACCAAATTCTAGAAATAACACTAAGCCTAATCATAACAGTAATTGAGAGTGAAACCCGAACTTCAAAAGTCAATATAACCCTAATTTGAACCCTAATTCTAATGACCAACTGAACGCTAACCCTAACCTTAATTATAACTCTGACTCTAACTGATACCACCGACCTAAAAAGAGCAATAACCCTAAAGCTCAGTCTAACACAAACCCTAATTTGTATGTTAACCCTAACCTCAATGCTGAGAAGAAACTAACACAGGGGCTGAGGGACCTATACTCTGACAAACACAAGATTTTAAAAGAAATTGAAGGTTTCTTTTGCTTTGCTGAAGCTTTTTAGTTTAATATAGTCCCATTCATTTATTTTGGCTTATACTTCCCTTGCCTTTGAGGACCGGTTCATGAAGTCTTCCTTGAGGCCTAGGTCCATAAGTTTAGTACCAATGTCTTCTTCTATACAGTTTATTGTTACAGGTCTTTTATGAAGTCTTTAATCTATTTTGAGTTAATTTTTGATGGAATATTACTCAGCTATAGGGAAAGATGAAATATTGCCATTTGCAACAAACGGATGGACCTGGAGATCATCATGCTTAGGGAAATAAGCCACATAGAAAAATCAAAGAACTCTATGACTTCACTCATATGCAGAATATAAAACAGAAAGCAAAGAAAAATAGAAATGAACAAACAAATAACCCATGGACACAATAAATAATTTAATGTTTATTTGGGGAAGAGTGGGTTAGGGAGGGGAGAAAAGGGAGGGGCTGGGAGAGGAGGGGGCGAAGCTAAATATACGGTGATGTAAAGTAACGTCGCATTAGGTGGTGAACTGATTATACATCAAGTTCACAATGCACAGTAGAATTGTATGCCTGAAACCTAGGAAATCCTTGCTAACAGATTTCACACCAATAAGTCTAAAATAAAAATGAATAGAAATAAATAAATAAATAAATAAATTAGTTAATTAATTAATTAATATACAATGAATCAAAAAAAGAAATTGAAGAAGGCACAAAAAATGCAGAGATTTTATGTTGATAAATGTGACGAATGAACCTCATTGAAATGCTGATGTTACACAAAGCAATGAACAGACTTAATGCCATTCCTATCAAAATTCCAATGACACTTTTTTGAAAAATTTCAAGAAAAGCATCAACAGATTTGTATGGAAACTAAAGAGACCCCAAATAACCCCAGGCATCCGAAAGAAAAAAATCAATAATGGTGAAGGTTTCACACGCTTGGAGTTCAATCTAAAACACCCAATGACAATAATATGAGCAGCAGGGTTTTTGCAGAAAAATAGGCACACACACACCAATGAAGAAGAACTGAAAACCCAGAAGTAATTCCACATATATATGTGGAGTTTGTTTTTTTATGGAAAGCCAAAAGTATAAGATGAAGCAAAGAATCCATTTTCCATAAATAGTGCTAGGCCATAGAGAATATCACATGCAAAAGAATGAAACTAGACTGACAGATTTCAACATATACCAAAGTTAACTAAATCTGGACCAAAGACCTAAACATACTACCAATAATGATAAATTGCATAGAAGAAAGCGTAGGGCCCAAACCTGTAGATCTTGCTTCAGAAAGAGTTTTATGAATGTTAAATCAAAGGCAAGGGAAGTATAAGTCGAAAGAAATGAATGGGACTGTACCAAACGTAAAAGCTTCTGCACAGCCAAAGAAACCATCAAGAAAGGAAAAGGCTACCGACAGAGTGGGAAAAGCGATTTGCAAGCAATGATCTAAAAGGGGTTAAAATCTAAACTATATAAAGAACTCCTAGAACTCAACACCAGACAAACAAACAATCCGATGAATACATGGGCAGAGGACTTGGACAGACACTTCCCCCAAGAAGACAGAATAATCAAACAACCAAGAGATACATACGGAATGTTTAAGTACACAGGCTATTAGAGAAATGCCATGAACTTCCACTTAACACCTGTTATTTATAGAAAGGCAATGATCCACAAGACAAGTAATAATGCTTGTTGGACAGGCTGTGGGAATAAAGAATTCTCATATGTTGCAGGTGGGCATGTCAATTGGCAGCAACTATGAAAAACAGTACAGTGGATCCCCAGGATGTTACGAATAATTATACCATGCAACCAAGCAATCCCTTCTCTGGGTATCCACACTCCAATTCCGAAAACATGTACTCATAGAGATATAGGTACCCCTGTGTTCCTTGCAATACAAGTTGTGGTGGACAAGAAATGTCAATGACCAACCTGTTCTCGAACAAGTGATTGGATGCAGGAGATGTGGTAAAAATACTCAGTGAAACACTACTCGCCCTGAAATAAAGATGAAATAATGCCAATTGTGACAACATGGATCGGTCTGGAGATTACCATGCTAAGGGAAATAAATCAAATAGAAATAGCTCGGAACCATAGAACTTCACTCATACTTGGGATGTAAAAATGAAAACAACTAAGAAAAATCCAAAAACTCATAACTTCAGACAACACATTTGTGGTTACAAGAATGTAAGGAAAAAGAGAGGTGGTAGAGGAGGAAAGGGGTGGGTCAAATATAGGGGGAAGGAAGAAGTGACTCTGGGTGCTGAATGCACAATGCAATATATGAATATGAATTATATATTATAGAAATGCACACTGGAAATATAATGTTACTAATCAATGTCACTGTAATTAATTTAATGCATAAAAAATGACCCAAACCTAAACCTGGCATAAATAACAAAGAAACCCCAAATCGAATCCAACAACAACTCCAAACCAAATTTAAAACAGAAGCCTCAGCTTTACTATAAACTGAACCCTAACTCTAAATTTCATAATATACTCAAGAAATCATCCTAAACGGAAATCTAAAGCTAAACCGAGCCCTAGTGGAAAACCTGAGCCTTCCTATAACACTATGCCTGAAAGTAACCCATACTCGCTTTTACTGGAAATCCAACCCCAAATCGATTGGAAAACCAACCCTGACATCAAAACTAAATCTCACCCTAATCCTAAAATCAAAATCATAAACTGAAATCTACACCGCATCATTAAACCGGCCCTTCTCCTACTCTATCTTAAATCCTAACTCCAACCTCAAAGGCAACTCAAAGCCTAAGTATATAACTACCCCTAATCATTAACTCACCCAAACCCTAACCCAAAGAATATGCCTAACAAAAACCTAACTCTACCCTCAAACTTTACCTCAATCTATCTATAGCCCTTCTAACCAGAGATCTCATTTCAATGTTCTTAATACCATAACCTCAAACCTTCTTCTAACCCAATCCAAACTCTAGCCCTGAACCTATCCTGAAACCTAACACATAGCCTACCTCAAAGATGGATCCTTACACTAATCATAACCACAATAGTACACATACCTCTCAGCCCCACCTTTGCATGCCCTGAAAACTAACCACAATTTCAGCAAATTCTCTAACCTCAAAGCACACTCTAAGGCTAACACAAAAGCTGAAGCTGCGCAGAATCTCATCCTTAACACACGTCCTAAACTTACATCTATACCTCTCCCAGGGTCTCATCTAACCACTTCATCGCATTATGGAATTCACAATCATGACAGTTCTATTGTTTCCTGATTGGCTCTGGGGCCGCAGGACATCATAGCGCTTGATACTACCTCGGGGCCCCAATTGGCTGGCCCTGCAACTGTGACGTCGCGGTCAGCCAATGTTCTGATTATAGGTCCCTGGCGCCTTCATCTTTCCATAGCAGAGGGAGGGTGCGACCAGCAAGTGCCTGCATCAGCCTGGGATCCGGTGGCTCAAGGGCGCTCCTGTTGGCGCCAAACCACTTCTCCAAGCTGCTGCTCCCCCCAGGGTTCTGAGGTTTTCAAATGGATAAGTTTGATGCATCACTTCATACCTATTTCAAGGCATTCCTTGATCCCCGATAAACCAGAGTAAAAGGGTGGTTTGTTCTGGTCCATTACGTACGTACTTTTTCTGTTTCACCCTATACTTAGTGGTTGTGTGGCTGGGACCATAATACATGATGAACAGACAGCTGTTCTCTTGTCGAGGAATTTTAGTGGTGTATAACATGAACTCAACTCCCTGTATGTTCTGTGAGATAGGTGAGCGTATATTTAGCAGGTGCATCTCCTTCTTTAACTGTACTCACACCACTGAAGTGTTTTCCTAAGTGAAGAAGGGAGTCGGCACGGGGCTATACAATTGACTGTTCAAAATACAAGAGTGATTGTGCATTCATGCCTTCTAGAATATTTAAAATAGAAGCCTCTGGTATTTTTTTTATTTATGTTTTGCATTCAACTCAGAATTATGGTAAGTATTTCAGAAATACTCTTACACAACTCAAATACAGAATGGAAACTTGAGATAATGGGAAAAACAGATTCATGCACATTATTATGCATTTCATAGGTGATTGTCCTTTGTGGTCGGGGAGGAAGGAAGGAAGTACAAAAAGACCGAAACTTAAATACAAAATCTAACCTTAAACACAATCGGACCTTTTGTTCTACTGCTAACCCTAATAATGAAATCAAACCTAACCTTAGCTTTAACCCTTAGCCTAACTCAAAATCTAAACCATAACGTCTACCTAAAGCTAAAGCTCGTCTTCCCTACAGCCCCTATCTTAATCTTAATCCTACCCCACCACTAATTAAAAACTAAAAAAATAAACTCCAACCTAACTCTAACCCTAACCCTAAACCTAAACCTAATGCTAACCATAGCTAGTTACCTGAACCTAACATGGTTTCTAACCTCATCAGAAACTAAGCATATACCCTAAATCTACCCATTACATAACCCATGCTGTCCCTTAAACCAAATTCTAGAAATAACACTAAGCCTAATCATAACAGTAATTGAAAGTGAAACCCGAACTTCAAAAGTCAATATAACCCTAATCTGAACCCTAATTCTAAGGGCCAACTGAACGCTACCCCTACCTTAAATATAACTCATACTCTAACTGATACAACTGATGAAAAAAGAGCAATAACCGTAAACTCAGTCCAACACAAACCCTAATTTGTATGTTAACCCTAACCTCAATGCTGAGAAGAAACTTAACACAGTGGCTGAGGGACCTATACTCTGACAAACACAAGATGTTAAAAGAAATTGAAGGTTTCTTTTCCTTTGCAGAACCTTTTTAGTTTGATATAATCCCATTCATTTATTTTGGCTTATACTTCCCTTGCCTTTGAGGACCAGTTCGTTAAGTCTTCCTTGAGTCCTAGGTCTATAAGTTTAGTACCAAAGTCTTCTTCTATACAGTTTGTTGTTACAGTTGTTATATGAAGGTCTTTATTCTATTTTGAGTTAATTTTTGATGTAATATTACTCAGCTATAAGAAAAGATGAAATATTGCCATTTGCAACAACATGGATGGACCTGGAGATCATCATGCTTAGAGAAATAAGACACACAAAAAATCAAAGAACTCTATGACTTCACTCATATGTGGAATATAAAACTGAAAGCAAAGAAAAAAAGAAATGAACAAATAAATAACTCATGGACACAATCAATAATTTAATGTTTATTTGGGGACGAGTGTGTTAGGGAGGGGAGAAAAGGGAGGAGCTGGAAGAGGAGGGGGAGAAGCTAAATATAAGGTGATGTAAAGAGACGTCGCATTAGGTGGTGAACTGATTATACATCAAGTTCACAATGCACAGTAGAATTGTGTGCCTGAAACCTATTAAATCCTTGCTAACAGATGTCACACCAATAAGTCTAAAATAAAAATGAATAGAAATAAATGAGTAAATAAATAAATAAATTAATTAATTAATATAGGCTGAATAAAAAAAGAAATTGAAGAAGGCACAAAGAAATGCAGAGATTTTACGTTCATAAATGTGACGAATGAACCTCATTGAAATGGTGATGTTACCCAAAGCAATGAACAGATTTAATGCCATCCCCATCAAAATTCCAATGACAGTTTTTCGAAAAATTTCAAGAAAAACATCAACAGATTTGTATGGAATCTAAAGAGAACCCAAATAACCCCAGGCATCTGAAAAAAAATAGCAATAATAGTGAAGGTTTCACACTCTTTGATTTCAATCTATAACACACAATGACTATAATATAAGCAGCAGGGTTTTTGCAGAAATATAGGCACACACACATCGATGAAGAAGAACTGAAAACCCAGAAGTAATCCCACATATATATGTGGAGATTTTTTTTTATGGAAAGCCAAAAATATAACATGAAGCAAAGAATCCATTTTCCATAAATGGTGCTAGGCCATAGAGAATATCACATGCAAAAGAATGAAACTAGACTGACAGTTTTTAACATATACCAAAATTAACTAAAACTGGACCAATGACATAAACATGCTATCAATAATGATAAATTGCACAGAAGAAAGCGTAGGTCCCAAACCTGTAGATCTTGCTTCAGAAAGAGTTTTATGAATTTTAAATCAAAGGCAAGGGAAGTAAAAGTTAAGAAATGAATGGGACTGTATCAATCGTAAAAGCTTCTGCATAGCCAAGGAAACCATCAAGAAAGAGAAAGGCTACCGACAGAGTGGGAAAAGCCATTTGCAAGCAATGACCTAAAAGGGGTTAAAATCTAAACTATATAAAAAATTCCTAGAACTCAACACCAGACAAACAAACAATCCGATGAACCCATGGGCAGAGGACATGGACAGACACTTCCCCCAAGAAGACAGATTAATCAAACACCCAAGAGATACATACAAAATGTTTAAGTACACTGGCTATTAGAGAAATGCCATGAACAACCACTTCACACCTGTTATTAATAGAAAGGCTATGATCCATAAGACAAGTAATAATGCATACTGGAGAGGCTGTGGGAATAAAGAACTCACATATGATGCAGGTGGGCATGTCAATTGGCTGCAACTATGAAAAACAGTACAGTGGATACCCAGAATGTTACGAATAATTATACCATTCAACCAAGCAATCCATTCTCTGGGTATCCACACTCCAATTCTGAAAACATGTACTCATAGACATATAGGTACCCCTGTGTTCCTTGCAATACAAGTTGTGGTGGACAAGAAATGTCAACAACCAACATGTTCTCGAACAAGTGATTGGATGCAGGAGATGTGGTACAAATACACAGTGTAACAGTACTCGCACAGAAGCAAAGATGAAATACTGCCAATTTTGACAACATGGATAGGTCTAGAGATTACCATGCTCTGGGAAATAAATCAAATAGAAGTAGCTCGGAACCATAGAACTTCACTCATACTTGGGATGTAAAAATGAAAGCAACTAAGAAAAATCCAAAAACTCATAACTACAGACAACACATTTGTGGTTACAAGAAAGTAAGGAAAAAGAGAGGTGGTAGAGGAGGAAAGGGGTGGGTCAAATATAGGGGGAAGGAAGAAGTGACTCTGGGTGCTGAACGCACAATGCAATATATGAATATGAATTATATGTTATAGAAATGCACACTGGAAATAAAATGTTACTAATCAATGTCACTTAATTAATTTAATACATAAAAAAAATAACCCAAACAAAAACCTGGCCTAAATAACAAAGAAACCCCAAACCTAATACAACACCAACTCCAAACTGAATTTAAAACAGAACCCTCAGCTTTACTATAAATTGAACCCTAACTCTAAAATTCATAATATAATCAAGAAATAATCCTAAACTGAAATCTAACGCTAAACCGAGCCCTAGTGGAAAACCTGAGCCTTCCTATAACACTATGCCTGAAAGTAACCCATACTCGCTTTTACTGGAAATCCAACCCCAAATCGATTGGAAAACCAACCCTGACATCCAAACTAAATCTCACCCTAATCCTAAAATCCGAATCATAAACTGAAATCTGCACCGCATCATTAAACCGGCCCTTCTCCTACCCTATCTTAAATCCTAACTCCAACCTCAAAGTAACTCGAAGCCTAAGTACATAACTACCCCTAATCATTAACTCACCCAAA
>PVJL010017342.1:0-18513 GCA_004026885.1 Lyroderma lyra
CCATTTGCAACAAAATGGATGAACCTGGAGATCATCATGCTAAGTGAAATAAGCCAGACAGAAAAAACAAAGAACTGCATGATTTCACTCATATGCGGAATATAAAACTGAAAGCACAGAAAAAAAGAAATGAACAAACAAATAACCCATGGACACAATCGATAATTTAATGTTTATTTGGGGACGAGTGGGTTAGGGAGGGGAGAAAGGGGAGGGGGTGGGAGAGGAGGGGGGGAAGCTAAATATAAGGTGATGGAAGGAGAAGTCACATTAGGTGGTGAACTTATTATACATCAAGTTGACAATGCACTGTAGAATTGTATGCCTGAATCCTATGTAATCCTTGCTAACAGATGTCACCTCAATAAGTCTAACAATAAAAATGAATTAAAAAAATATATATGTTATTTATAAAGTTATTTCAGTAATTTTAAATTTGGTGTTGGCAAAATTTTAGATTGTTTCTCATACCTTGAACTATTACAAGTAATTGCCAAAAACATGCTTATTTAAATATTAACATTAAGTTTCAATTCTTTGGGAGAAGAGGGAAGAAGCTTTCATATGTAGGTAAAACTCAACTAAGTTTTCTTAATAACAAGAAGCCTTTCATTATTTAACTGATGTTTTAGGTAGTCCCTCCTCTTCATATACTCTAAGTTTCTCATCTTTGCTTTCAAAGTACTTACTGGGCTTAGTGGAATTATAATTCTTAAAATAAGGCAGGATGCAATATATGCTCATTGAATACTATGTTTTCATGTCTATTACCACTTGCTTTCATGTCGTAGGAGAGAGGCACATTCTGTTATTAGGAAAGTCTCTGGAACATATTGATACTTAATATGTGTTTTGCTTGATAGAGAAATACACACACACACACACACACACACACACACACACACAAACACGTACACACAAATGAAAAAAACACACACACAAAGACTGTCTGAATTGGATTAGCCATGTGGTATGAAAAATAGAGGTTTTAATGACTGAATTTTTTTTCAGAAAACCCTTGTACGTTTCTTTTGGTTCACATCAACAGCAGTTTTTCAAATGTAGATATTAACATCCAATCAGCACATATAAATCTTTATTTTTTCAGCCAGAAGCTAAAGAAGAAAATATATATATGTTAAAATTAACAAGTTTTTTGGCATCTGTGGCATATATTTTTATAATAATGGGGTTTCTCTGAATTCCCTAAGCATATTATTAAAGGGAAACATACAACATGGTTAATACTTTTGTCCTTTTGAGTCTCCTTTTGAAAGTATAGAATTGAAAGCTAAGATGATTTTGAAGTTTCAAATGATTAGCTTTTTACAAAAGAGTTAAAGTCTTCAGAACAAATATATGAAAACTTATATGCAAGTCTTTTAGATAATATATTTTCTTAATCAAATGTATATAATGTGCCAAGTACACATTATGCATATGCATATTTAAAGTCAGATGGTACTTTGAAAACTTTAAGTATTATCTTAAATAGCACTTTAAAAATGCTAAAATATCCCTTTTAATATTTTTCTTTCTCACTGCTTAAACAGCATAGAAATATATATGTGATCATGGGGCATTCAATGAACTTTGAAAAAGAGAATAGTATTTTATTTTAAAGTTTAAAAATTGAAAGGTAGGTCAGAAAATATGGATTGCCATTTTGTCAGTGTAAGTGATCTGTTGCCATATTTTATATTTTAATTACTAACAATTCGTGTGTGTGTGTGTGTGTGTGTGTGTGTAATGATTATTATATTACATTTCTCCATTTAATTTGAAAGACTTCTAAAAAATAGCTAGAGTAAAAGGCAAGCATCTAGCTTCTTTAATATGTCTAATTTTAGATATGAAATAGGAATCCTACATTGTGTTATACTAGGAACAATACAATTTAACCCACATTATTAAGGACTGACTTTCAGAACTGTAGTTAAAAGTAATTAAGGTAGCATTGGAATTTAAGTTTCATTTCATAAAGACATGTTAATAGGTTGAGATCATTTTCTTCAACACAGAGCTCTTACCTCAACAATTTCAACATAGAAAATACATAGTAAAACAATTACTAACATTGGCAGCTATTGTGGCTTGAAATTTTGAATTGCTGAAAGACGGATACCAATAATAGAATCTTCTAGATCGAGTGATTGTTTTCATAATGCAACAAAAAAAACTGAAAATAAAATTACAATGAATGTTAATTTGCAATTTTAAATATTTGCTCAATCTGTTTTCCCTCACATCTCAAAAGAAATGAAAACACACAGTTTAATTTTAAAGGACATGTGTTTTCAAGAAAGTGTGGTAATCATTGTGAAACTTTTGTATTAGAGTGAAGTAACAGGACTGTAGGTATCACTGGTTTTGTAACTGGAGCAAAAACACTCACTGCTCTCTCTGATTGTGGGTCCATTTCCTACCTATTTGGGGCTCCACAGATTATCAAGCCTTTATTAGAGATCTCAAGTTTGAGTGAGATCGCCAAGATTATTTTATAGGACTCACCCCAAATATAAGAATCATATACATTTGCATGCTCTCTTCTATTGAAGAAGAGATATCAAGATATTGCCTGTCTTGGCACTACTTAGCGGCAGACGTGGTTGTCTACTTCACACCTGTTGAAATTGTAGTTTCTGGTGAAGAAACATTTAAATTTGACACCTGTCATTGAAACATAAGTATTCTGTTTTCAGAGAAGCTAGAAACCAGTGATAGACTGAATTCTTAATTTTGTTAAAAAAGACTGGGTGAGAGTTAAAGGTATATAAGCTGGGAAAGTTTGTTAGAAATAATTTTAATTAAGAATTTCTAGATAAAGAGTCTTCCTGTCTTTCTTTTTAAAATGTCATTTGAGCATAAAATGAAGCCTAGATTTAAAATCCAAAGTCAAAATGTTTAATAATTACATAAAAGTGAAAAAACAGCAGTTAGTAGGAGAAGAAAGTCACAAAAGACAGGACATTTACTGTATTTTATCCTTGTCTGCCTTTCTTGTTGAACCTCTGGGAATGCTTATTAAATGCTTTCAGTATAGTATAAGTAAGAGTACAAATATCTTGTCTTGACACTCCAGGAGTCCTAAAACTTGAAATGCCAGTTATATAAAAGCTGGACTAATGGGGAAAACACTTAACTTCAAGTTTTCATTTACAATCATATATCAGATTACACAATGCCACATGTAGAATTTCTCTTAACTGTGGAAGCCAAGGTGATTCATTTGCCCATCTTACTTCTCTTGCTCCAATTTCCCCAGTTTTCTCAGCCCTTTGGGATCCCTGGCCATGATGAGTGCATGCAATCAGAAAACTACATGGTGTGAGTTTGTAAACAATCTGTCCTTCAATACGACCTCCATGCCCAGGAGGATGGTGACACTCAAGAGTGAATATTCATGCAGCAGCTGGGCATGTGTGGCAAGACCAGGGAGCCTCTGGAAGCAGAGTTTTCCAGGAGCTAGCCTTTGCTTCCAGACACCAATTCCCATCAGTTTCCTGAAAGACTTGGATACCCAGAGAGGATCATTTGCCTTCGTCTACCCAGCAGCTTCTGAAGCCATTTAGTCTGAGGACTCACTGCCCTGTGCAGACTAGCCACATCACCCCAGAGCTTGTGGCAGGTGGTAATTTTCCCATGCCATCAGTCAGTGTCAGGTGCTTAAAAGTGGGGCCCTGGCCAAGCTTCTTCAGGGCTGGTGGCAAAGGCAAGTGTGAGGAAACAGCCCACCCAGGGTATAATTTCTGCAGTGTGCAAACAGTATCAGAAAGCCCTTATCCAATTCGTTCAGATAGTGGCAGAAATGGTGACCAGACCCCAAGTCATGGAGACCCTGCAAAATGTGGGTGAGCACTAATCCCTACCCTACACAGTCACCTGACACTCTGGCCTCATTCTGTGCCTCAAGTCCTTAGCTGCCCCAAATACTCAGCCCTGCCTTGCCCCTCACTTTTAACTCAGGCTCTAATTATTCTGTGTCCCTGGTCTCTCTGAATCCCTGAGTCCCCAGTCCTCTGCCTCAAAACTCTCCTTACCTGAGTTCCCTGCCCAATATCCACTCTTCTATGAGTGAGCTTCTGGTAGCGGTGAAGGGTGGAAACTTGAGAAAAGAGTCTATAAATTCCTGCAATTGACCCTGAGAGCAGTAGAAGTATTCAGTCTCTTTAGCAGGCCTTTAGAGATGAGGCCAAGAAGTTGAAGCTTCCAGTTTGGTGAGAGAGGGACCTAAAATTTCTATCTCTATCTTCATCACAACTAGACAAGTGTCAGTTAAAAGGCAAAGCCATACAAATTGCCTGAACATTATTATATGTGAATGAGAATCTACCCTAATCAGACTCATTATATGCTGGTGTCATTGCATTTTACCCTGCCTTTTATCACATTTGGCCTCTTCACACTGAAGAAATTCAGACTGGTTGTTGACACATTATTTCTAATTTTGCATTAATTAAAGAGCAACTATATGCTAGAATATTTTTTAAAAGATTCTAAGTAGGTAAATACCTCATCCTGAGAGATTTTTTTATGATGTTCCAATTTTACCCCTCAGTCGTAACTCATGCAGACTCTATATAGAGAGAAAGCACATTGTGCATATGTGTGATTTTCTTCATATCTATTAACATAAAGTAATAATATAATAGTGGCTTTCTTTCACTTTTTTTCTATCTTCAATTCCACCACTGGCTGGACTTTTAAGATAGAATTTTTATTATTATTGTATCATGAGAAACCTTCAATTTATAAAATATTATCTTTAAAACTCATTTAAATTTACATGGAATTTAAAACATAAGAACATATCAACAGAGCAAGAATGTTTAAATATAATGGTTACACTGTTATTTTGTTTCATTTTTTGTGCGTGTGTTTTGGGGAAATTACTAGTGTACTTAGATTATAATTTTTTTCTCACTGGAATAAATTTGTTATTTCTTGTATGTTTCTATTTGGGGTCAAATGATATATTTAGAATGAAGACAGAGTACTTTATAATAATTTTTAAAATCTCTCTATTTTGAGGTAATTGTACATTCATATGAGTTGTGAGAAATAGTACAGGATCCAATGTACCTGAAATCTTTAAAATGATATCACAATCATGATGTTGGCACTGAAATATTCTATTACTTTCATTCATGTTTCTTCAATTTTACTTATACTGACATGTGTGGATGCATATATATGTGCATACAGTTTTATTTTGTGGACATGCATCACTACCATAATCAAGATACAGAACACTTCCATCACCACAGAGATGCCCTGTGTTGTTTTTATGTAGCCATACCCACCTTTCTCTACTCCTTGTGCCAAAGTAACCGTAAATTTGTTCTCTATCATAAAAATTTTGTCCTTTCAATGTTAATTTTTTTCTGCAATTGTTTCATGTGGATTGATTTTCTTTGTTCTACATGTGTGTATCTACTTAAATGCTTGCATGAATAGTCCTCAAAGTACCCAGAACAGTGCTAGACACACAGTATTTAACATGTGCTAATTAAAATTTATTAAATAATATTTAATATTTAAGGTGCCCTTAACTTTTAGATTTTTTATTCCTTTTATATCTACTCAATGGTATTTAGGAATGGACACTTGCTTTACAAATATTTAGTTTTTAGACACTACAGATAACCTGAAACATTTTTTAAAAAATTATTGACATTTACTTTGATACTAAAATATGGCAGTACAGATAACACTTTAAATACAGAATATCACGTTTTAATATAATAGTCGTTGGTTATTCATTTCCATATGTGTACAGTGTAGAACATATTGATGAATTTAATCAATCCAAATTGTTGAGCTAAGTGATCACCAAAGTATAAGAGACTTATCTATGACATTTCAAATAGCCACATAGTCCACTTATGGTCTTGCTTATGAAGGGATGAAATACAAAAGGAATACAACTTAAAGTTTTGAAGAGATCTGCACTTGACTAATATCTTGATGGAACACTAAGTTTGTTACTTTCTTGAGAAATTTAATTTAACATACTTCATGTTATCTAGATTCAGTTTAAGAACATTTTTAGTTAAATAGATGAATACAATGAGTATTCCTATATATTTATTCTTTTATTTAAAAAAAATCACCTGTAAACTTTGTTTAAAAACTTATAATAATAATCAATTGACTATTAAAAAGTTTTTATCGAGTAAATTACCATTAATGTTAAAATGGTTCTGAATGAGCTACCATGAGTTATATTTCTGATAAAGCTATTTTTCTCAACCAAGTAAGCTCCTTCTGGTAGCATAAGACACCAGTGTATTGTATTCTTTTTTTTTTTTTTCTTTTCAGGGGAGAGCGCGAACGCAGTCCCCCACTACCACAAATTATGCAGTCGAATTTCCCACATTATGGGAAATCGCAGGGGTCAGCACATCCGGAGTGCAATGTATAAGCCTCGCCCTGGGAAAACCACCTTCGTGATCATGGTATCTCCCCTGCCAGGTAAGTATTGTATTGTATTCTTGAACTTGACATAAGTCTTGCAGACCTAGATGAGTTTTGTCTTCTTTTCTCACTTTTATCTCCTAAGAAAGTATTTAAATAAATATGCATTATGTATATAACGCAATGTGAAAAACATTTCCCTATAAGATCATATGAGTTAGTAGTGTACTTGTTAAAAATTTTTGAGGAAGAAAGGGCAAGATGGCAACCTGAGAGGAGGTCCCTAAAGCCTCTCCCAGAATACACAACTAAACAGCCACCCAGAAACCAAAAAAGAGGACCTTGAGTGACACAGTGACAGCTGAGAAATCCACGTATCACAAGAAAACACTTGATGGTTAGAAAGAGGAGGGCGAGAGGGAGAGTGGAGAGAAAGCAAAGATGGATTGCAAAATGACCCCATCGCTGCTGACTAAAGAAACTAGGAGCTGGAGAGAAATTTAGGAGTACTACAGTGCATGGGAGGGAGGAGGCCAAGAGGCAACAAGAGTGAAACCTGGGGTGGCAGAATGGTAAGAGACAGTGGGGGAACTGGGCCTTACAGCAGCATGTTGGGAACAGAGCTGGGGGCCAGCCTCTGAAGTTCTTGAGTAACAAGAGGACTGAGTGAGCACTCTGAATAGCTAAAGGTTGAGGTGGGGCCTCAGAGGTAGCACCTTGGCTCCCAATGCCCTTGAAGCCTACAACACGCACGCACATGGCTCCTCTGCAGGTCACAGGTCCCAGCATATGGCAGAGGCACACTGGCTGCCTTCACAGGGACCATGACATCAGGCACACAGCTATGGACTAATGGCCCACACGTGCCCAGTGCCCTCACGTAGTGTGAGCTTGCAGGCTTGGTCCCAAGTGGCTGCGATGGAGACGGGTTCCTGAAGCATGCCTGGGAAGAAAAGTGGATTTGATAGCATTCACCCCAGCCAGCAAGAGTGGCCTTGGCTTGCATCCCATCATCCTTTGTCATCTCCCCTAGCTTCCCTAGCAAAAAGCAGGAGATGAAGCTGCCCCAGTGTACATTTTGTTGGCCTCTCCTCTCTCCTACAACCTCCACAATGAACTGCAGGAAATGGAGGGACCATGAAGAGATGCGTCCCACCTCTGAACTTGGCTGGAGACCAGAGATAAGGCTCAAACACATTCCTTCTCTCCCAAAACTTGACCCCCCGAGTGCCACCTAGTGTCTGGTCTACAGCAAGACACCACAAAAATACTAATCAGAGGAGGAAAGAGCTCCTGGCTCTTTTAAATAAAAAGCCCTCATGCTAAAGCAGAGGTACAAAGTGGACAATGTGAGTACCTTAGGACCTAAAGCTGCTCAGAAAGAAGATGAAAAGCCTCCAGAAAAGTATATCATAGACCAAGAAATTTCTGGACTAAATGACAGAGAATATAAACTAGCCATTCTGAGAGAAATGAAAACATATTGTGAGAACACTATAGCTGAGGTGAAAGACCTAAGAAAGGAAATCCTTTAACAAAATGAACAACTTAACAAAGAAATTCAAAACATAAATAAGAATGAGATGCAAATTTGAGAGGTAAATAATACAATAAAAAAGTGGGAAATAAAATAACTGCCATAAGAAACAGGAACAACCAGATGGAAGAGAGAATTAGTGATAGTGAAGATTGGAGCATAGTAACATTTTAAAAAGAGAAACATGGGGAATATAGAACCAAAAGCATTGAAAGAACTCTGCAAGAACTACCTGATTCTATGATACAAAACAACATCAGAATAATATGATTAGAAAAAGGAGCAGAACACTACAGAGAACATAAACAAATAGCAGATGAAAACTTTCTAAACCTATGGAAAGATCAGAACCCCAAATTCAAGAAGAAAATAGGTCTCCTAGATACCTGGACCCCAGCAGATTTTCCCCAAGATACATGGTACTTGTCATAAACTAAAGACAGACAATTCTCAAGGCAGCCAGGAATAAAATAATTATATCCTTTAGAGGAAAACTCATTAGAGTGGCCTCAGACTTCTCTACAGAACCTGTACAAGTCAGGAGGAAGTGGAATCGAATATTCAAAATCAAAAGAGAATAGCGTCCAGCCAAAAATAAATTATCCAGCAAAATTATCCTTCAGATATGAAGGAGGAATAAAGATTTTCTCAGACACACAGAACAAGGGAATTCACCACAAGACCGGCACTTCAGAAAATATTAAAGGAGGCTCTTTAACCTGAAACAAAACATCAGGAAAAATGGAATAGAGTTGGGGCAACAAGAAAGGCACAAAAATAAAACAAAACAACAACAAAAAAGTAATGGCCACTGGAAATTCTCACATATCGATTGTCACTCTAAGTGTTTTTAGACTGAACTCACCAATAAAAAGACACAGACTAGCAAGCTGGATTAAAAAGACAAAACCCATTCAAAACCCGCCTCAGTCATAAGAATAAACACAGACTCAGAGTGAAAGGATGAGAAACAATATTCCAAGCAAATGGTAATCAGAGAAAAGCATTAGTTGCCATATTGATAACTGATGAAATAAACTTCAGGTTAAAAAAAGGTAACAAGAAACAAAGATGGATATTACATAATGATAAAAGGCACAATAAAACAACAAGAAGATTTGACACCAATTAATATACATCCTCCCAAACATGAAGCACCAAAATATACAAAGCAACTACTAACAGATCTGAAAGAAGAAACTGACAAGAGCACAATCATCATGGGACATTAAACACCCACTTAACAGCGATAGACAGATCATCCAAACAGAAAATAAATAAGAAAATATCAGCTCTAAATGACACATTACACCAGTTGGACATAACTGACATTTACAGAACACTTCATTCAGCAAAAAGAGACTATACTATTTTTTCTAGTTCACATGGAACATTCTCAAGGATAGACCACATGCAGTGACACAAAAGTGGTCTCAGCAAATTCAAGAAGACTGAAATCATACCAAGTGTATTCTCAGACAAAAAAGCTTTGAAATTGGACATCAACTGTAAAAGGAAAGCAGAAAAAAACACATATACATGGAGATTAAACAACATCTTTTTTAAAATGACTGGATAAAAAAATGAAAGAAGAGATTAAAATATATAGAAACTAATGGCAATGAAAATACAATATATCAAAATTATTGGGACACAGCAAAAGCAGTAATAAAGGAAAAATTTACATAATTACAGGTCTAGCTTAAGAAACAAGAAAAAGCACAAGTAAACACTTAAGCATCCCGTCTTAGAGAACTAAAAAAGGAGAGCAGACAAAACCCAAAGTTAGCAAAAGAAAAAAATAATAAAAATTAAAGCAAAGCTAAACCAGTTAAAGAAGAGAAGGACAAATGAAAAAAACTTAAAATTACAAAGAGCTGGTTCTTTGAGAAAGTCAACAAAATTGACAACACCCTGGCTGGACTCATCAAAGGATGAAATGAAAGGAAACAAATGTCCAAAATTAGAAATGAAAGGGGCGAAATTACAAGTAATACCACAAAAATACAAAGGAGTATTTAAAAATATTATGAAGGGCTATACACCACTAAATCTACCAACATAAAAGAAATGGAAAATTTTCTAGAAACTTATAGCCTACATAAACTGAACCAAGAATAACTGGTTAATTTAAATAGACAATTCAATAGCAAAAAGATTGAAATTACTATCCATAGTCTCCCTAGAGGTAAAAGTCCAGACCTGATAGTCTCACAAACAAGTTCTATCAAGCATTTGAAGCAGAATTAACACCTATTCTCCTTAGACTCTTTCAAAAAATTGAATAAGAAACAATACTTCCTAACTCATTCTATGAGGCCAAGATTACCCTAATAGCAAAGCCCAGTAAAGACAACACAAGAAAAGAAAACTATAGACCAATATCTCTGATGAAAGCAGATGCAAAAATTTTAAACAAAATACTAGAAAATAGGATACAACAATGCATCAAATGTATTATAAATTGTGATCAAGTGGGATTCATCCCAGGAGCACAAGAATGGTTCAACATATGAAAATCAATCAATATGATACACCACATAAACAAAATCAAAGATAAAGACCATATGGTCATTTCAATTGATGCAAAAAGAGCATTTGACAAAATATAACACTCATTTATGATCAAAACACAGAATAAAGGAAGAAGGAGGACAAAATGGTGACTGGAGGGGAGGTCCCTAAAGCCTCTCCCTGAAAACACAATTGAACAGCTACTCAGGAGCCAAGAGAGTGGACCCTAGGTGACAAAAAATGGCAGCTGAGACATCCACGTATTGCAAGTAAAAACCTAGGGTTTGGAGAGAAAGGGGTGAGCAGGAGAGAGGGGAGGGAACAAAGATGGACCACAACAGGACCTGATCACGGCTTACTGCAGTGCATGGGAGGGGAGAAGCCAGAAGACGACAAGAGCAAAAGTCCTAGCAAAGCGACAGAACAGTGGGAGTTCGTTGGGGAGCTAGGCTGGGGAGCTGGAATTTGGAGTGGCAAGTTGGGGACAGCCCTAGGGAGCCAGCCTCTGGAACTCTTGTGGGGTAGCAGGGCTGAGCAAGGACCCTGAACTGCAGAGATGACATCTTGGCTCTAGGCTCCCTAGGGACCCACAGCACAGGCGTGCACAGCTCCTGCACAAGGCTGCGGTTCCTGGTCCTGGCCCGCTGTGGGGGCGGACCAGCTGCTACGTGGGCAGTGCACAGCCCTTACACAGGTCTGAGGCTCCCGTTCGGCATGCTGCGGAGGCGGGCCGATTGCTGGCGCAGCATGCGCGGCTCCTGCGCAGGGCTGCGGCTCCCATTCAAGGCCCACTGCAGAGGCAGGCCGGCTGCCTTCCTACCACAGGGTCAGACGCACAGCTTCGGACTTGTGTGCACACCTGCTCGCATGCCCCTGGGTCCTAAAAGTAATGCGAGCTCGCAGATAATGCCCCAACATTTGGCCACGAAAGCAGGTCCAGAAAGAAAGACAGATTTTATAGCATTTTCCCCAGCCAGCAGGAACAGCCGTGGCCCGCATCACCTGGCTTCCCCAGCATAGGGCAGAAGATGAAGCTTCCCTGGTGTGCCTTTTGTTAGCTTCTGCCTTTCTGACAACCTTCCCAACCAACAAACTACAGGAAGCAGAGGGACCATGATAGATGTGCACCGCCTCCAAACATAGCAGGAGACCAGAAATAAGAAATAAATAACCCCTCTTTCTCCCAAAACTTGCCCCCCCATACCACGTCGTGTCTGACCTACAGCAAGACACCACAAAAGTACTAATCTGGGCTTCTGGACACTACTGAACATAATGCCTTCATGTCAAAGAGGAAGAACCCAGCAGACAGGATGAATTCCTTAAAAATAAAAACTCCTCAGAAAGCACAGGAAACTTATCAAGACAACTTCTTAGACCTAGAAGTTTCTGAATTAAGTGATAGAGAATTTAAAGTAGCCATTCTAAAGGCTGTGAGAGAAATGAAAACATACTGGCAGAGCACCATGGTTGACATAAAAAACATAAAAAAGGACATGAATGACATAAAAAAGGAACTTCATGAACAAAAGGAGCAATTTAACAAAGAAATTCAAAACATAAAGAAGATTGAAATGGAAGTGTGAGAGATAAATAATTCAATAAAAGAAGTGATAAATGAAATAACTGCCATAGGAAACAGGGCCAACAAGATGGAGAAAGAATTAATGATATCGAAGATCAGAACATGGAAACAGCTAAGAAAGAGGAAGAAAGGGAATTCAGAACCAAAAGGATTGAAAGAACTCTACAAGAACTATCTGACTCCATGAGACAAAACAACATCAGGATAATAGGAATAGAAGAAGGGGTAGAGCACTCTACAGAGAACATATTCAAACAAATAGTAGATGAGAAATTTCCAAACCTATGAAAAGATCTGGAACCCCAAGTTCAATAAGAAAACAGGTCCCCTAGATACCTGGACCCTAACAGATCTTCTCCAAGACACATGGTACTAAAGATGTCCAAAACTAAAGACAAAGAGACAATTCTCAAGGCAGCCAGGGGAAAAAAAACTACAACCTTTAGAGAAAAACCTATCAGACTGGCATAAGATTTCTCAGCAGAAATTCTACAAGCCAGGAGGGAGTGGAATCCAATATTCAAAAATTTAAAGGAGAGGAACTTCCAGCCAAGAATAAATTATCCACCAAAATTATCTTTCAGATGTGAAAGTGGAATAAAGACCTTTTCAGACACGCAGAAGCTGAGGGAATGTGTCAGCACAAGACAAGCACTCCAAGAAATACTAAAGAAGGCTCTTCGACCTGAAACAAATCAGGAAAAATGGAATAAAGTGGGGTCAACAAGAAAGAAACAAAAATAAAACAAAACAAAAGAAAGAAATAAGTAAAGGCCACAGGAAATCCTCACATATCGATCATCACTCTAAATGTTAATGGACTGAACTCATCAATAAAAAGACACAGAGTAGCAGACTGGATTAAAAAACAGAACCCATCCATATGCTGCCTCCAAGAAACAAACCTCAGCCATAAGGACAAACACAGACTTAGAGTGAAAGGATGGGAAACAATACCCCAAGCAAATGGTAACCAGAGAAAAGCAGGACTTGCCATACTGATGTATAATGAAATAAACTTCAGGTTAAAAAGGATAGTAAAATACAAGGATGGAAATTACATAATGATAAAAGGCACAATACAACAACAAGAAGACTTGACACTAATTAATATATATGCTCCCAACCAGGATGCACCAAAATATACAAAGTAACTATTAACAGATTTGAAAGGAGACACTGATGAACACACAATCATTGTGGGAGACTTAAACACCCCGCTAACAGCCATGGACAGATCATCCAAACAGAAAATAAATAAGGAAATAACTGCTCTAAAAGACGCGTTACAGCAATTGGACATAATTGACATTTACAGGACACTTCATCCAGCAAAAAGAGACTATTCCTTCTTTTCTAGTGCATATGGAACATTCTCAAGGATAGACCATATGCTGGGACACAAAAGTAGCCTCAGCAAATTCAAGAAGATCGAAATCATACCAAGTGTACTCTCAGATCACAAGGCATTGAATTTGGAGATCAACTGTGAAAACAAAAAACAGAAATAAACACATATACATTGAGATTAAACAACAACTTATTTAAAAAGGATTGGACAAAACAAAAAATAAAAGATGAAATTAAAAATATATAGAAACTAATGACAATGAAAATACAACGTATCAGTATTATTGGTACACAGCGAAAGCGGTAGTAAAAGGGAAATTTATATCACTACAGGCCTATCTTAAGAAACAAGAAAAATCACAAGTAAACATCTTAACATCCCATCTTAAAGAACTAGAAAAAGAAGAGCAGACAAAACCCAAAGTCAGCAGAAGGAAAGAAATAATAAAAGTTAAAACAGAGCTAAACAAATTAGAGAACAGAAGGACAATAGAAAAAATTAATACTACGAAGAGCTGGTTCTTTCAGAAAGTCAATAAAATTGACAAACCCCTGGTGAGACTAATTAACAAACAAATAACCCATGGAAACAATCAATAGTTTAATGTTTATTTGGGGATGAGTGGGTTAGGGAGGGGAGAAAGGGGAGGGGTGGGAGAGGAGGGGGGAAGCTAAATATAAGGTGATGGAAAGAGAAGTCACATTAGGTGGTAAACTTATTATTCATCAAGTTGACAATGCACTGTAGAATTGTATGCCTGAAACCTATGTAATCCTTGCTAACAGATGTCACCCCAATAAGTCTAACAATAAAAATGAATTTTAAAAAAATAAATAAAAAACGAAAGCAAAGGACACAAATATCCAAAATTAGAAATGAAAGGGGAGAAATTACCATTGATACCACAGAAATAAAAAGGATTATAAGAAAATATTATGAAGAACTTTATGCCACTAAATTTAAAAACCTAGAAGAAATGGACAAGTTTCTAGAAACTTATAGTCTACCCAGACTGAACCAAGAAGAACTGGAAAATCTAAATAGACCAATTGATAGTGGAGAGATTAGAATGACTATCCATAATCTCCCTAAAGGAAAAGTCCTGGAGGAGTTGGTTTCACCAATGATTTGTACCAATAATTCAAAGAAGAATTAACACCTATTCTCAGACTTCCAAAAAATTGAAGAGGAAGCAATACTTCCTAACTCGTTCGATGAGGCCAACATTACTCTAATACCAAAGCCTGGCAAAGACAACACAAAAAAAGAAAACTATAGACCGATATCTCTGATGAACACAGATACAAAAATTCTAAACAAAATATTAGCAAACAGAATACAACAATGCATCAAAAAGATCATACATCAAGATCAAGTGGGATTCATCCCAGGGCCACAAGGATGGTTCAACATACAAAAATCAATCAATGTGATATACCACATAAACAAAATAAAAAATAAAGACCATATGGTCATTTCAATTGACGCAGAAAAAGCTTTCGACAAGATACAGCATCCATTTATGATCAAAATACTAAATAAAATAGGTATAGAAGGAAAGTATCTCAACATAATAAAGGCCCCATATGACAGACCTTCGGTTAACATCATACTGAATGGGGAAAAGCTGAAACCTATTCCACTAAAATCAGGAACAAGACAGGGATGTACCCTGTCTCCACTGTTATTTAATATAGTAATGGAAGTTCTAGCCACAGCAATCAAGCAAGAGAAAGAAATAAAACGTATACAAATTGGGAAAGAAGAGGTCAAATTGTCACTATTTGCGGATGACATGATTCTTTATATAAAAAATTCCAAAGATTCCACCAGGAAACTATTAGAAACAATTAATCAATATAGTAAGGTAGCAGGATATAAAATCAATGTACAAAAATCAACAGCATCCTTTATACAAAAAATGAATCCTAAGAAAAAGAAATGAGGGAGTCACAACAAAAAGAATGAAATACCTGGGAATTAACTTAACAAAGAATGTGACAGACTTATACAGGGAAAAGTATAAGACACTTTTGAAAGAAATTGGAACAGACTTTAAGAGGTGGAAAAATATCCCCTGTTCATGGATAGGAAGACTTAACATTGTTAAAATGGCCATTCTGCCCAAAGCAATACCCATCAAAATCCCACAATCTTACTTTTGTGAAATAGATAAAAGAATTATTAGATTTATATGGAACCATAAAAGACCTCAAATTGTCAAAGCAATACTACATAAAAAGAATAAGGCTGGTGGCATTACACTTCCTGACTTCTATTTATATTACAAAGCATCAATAGTCAAAACAACTTGGTACTGGCAGAAGAACAGAAATATAGACCAATGGTATAGAACTGAAAACCCAGAAATAAACCCACAAATTTATGGATAAACAATTTTTGATAACAGAGCCAAAAACATACAATGGGGAAAAGACATCTTCTTTAGTTGGTGGTGCTGGGAAAACTGGAAAAACATATGCAAAAGAATGAACCTGAGCTGTGAACTCTCTCTACATAAAAAAATTAACTCAAAATAAACTAAAGACCTTCATATAAGACCTGCAACAATAAACTGTATTGAAGAAGACATCAGTACTAAACTTATAGACCTAGGACTCAAGGAAGACTTCATGAACCTGTCCTCAAACGCAAGGGAAGTAAAAGCAAAAATGAATGAATGGAACTATATCAAACTAAAAAGCTTCTGCACAGCAAAAGAAACCATCAACAAGGCAAAGAGACAGCCAACTGAATCAGAGAAAATATTCGCAAATAACACATGAGATAAGGGTTTAATATCTAAAATATATAAAGAACTAATAAGACTTAGCAACAACAAAAAAAAAACGACCAATTGAAAAGTGGGCAGAAGAACTAAACTGACACTTCTCCCATGAAGAAATACAAATGGCCAGCAGACATATGAAAAAATGCTCATCCTCATTAGCTATCAGGGAATTGCAAATCAAAACCACAATGAGATACCACCTCACACCTGTGAGAATGGCTATTATCAACAAGACAAGGCATAACAAATACTGGAGAGGATGTGGAGAAAAAGGAACTCTGGTACACTGCTGGTGGGAGTGCAAACTGGTACAACCAATGTGGAAGGCAGTGTGGAGGTTCCTCAGAAAATTGGGAATGGAGTTACCATTTGACCCAGCAATCCCCCTTCTGGGGATTACCCAAAAGACTTGAAAGCCTTTGTCCGCAAAGACTTATGTACCCCAATGTTCATTGAAGCGTTGTTCACAGTGGCCAAAACATGGAAACAACCAAAGGTCCCTGCGACAGATGACTGGATAAAGAAGCTGTGGTACATATACACAATGGAATATTACTCAGCTATAAAAACAGATGAAATATTGCCATTTGCGACAAAATGGATGGACCTGGAGGTCATCATGGTTAGTGAAATAAGCCAGAGAGAAAAAACAAAGAACTGTATGACTTCACTCATATGCGGAATATAAAACTGAAAGCTAAGAAAAAAGAAATGAACAAACAAATAACCCATGGACAAAATCAATAGTTTAATGTTTATTTGGGGATGAGTGGGTCAGGGAGGGGACAAAGGGGAGGGGGTGGGAGAGGAGGGAGGAGCTAAATATAAGGTGATGGAAAGAGAAGTCACATTAGGTGGTGAACTTATTATACATCAAGTTGACAATGCACTGTAGAATTGTATGCCTGAAACCTATGTAATCCTTGCTAACAGATGTCTCCCCAATAAATCTAACAATAAAAATGAATTTTTAAAAATTGTCATTATGCTATTATTTGCTTTTATGCTGTTTTGAGCCTAAATGTTATTTCATCAAATTTAACAATTAAAAATTTTAAAAACCTTGATTAACTTCTCCAGGGTAATGTTAAGGAAAGGTTAGCTATACGAGGTTCTCTAGATAGAAATTAATAAAAGAAGCAAGCATTCCTTCTCAATCAGGCAAGACTGCTCATATTTCTAGTGGGAATATATTACAGCACAAGAAAAGTTTTGTTTGTGCAGTTAAAATAATTTACCAAAATTATTTAAAAATTAGATGAAACACTGACACCAGTGCAAAGCTCCAAAGGTAATCATACTAGAGTGAAAAGATTTTTATGAAAAAAGCATGAAATTGTATAGTTTTTTAGTGAAAAATAAATGCTTCTCTCCCTTACAAAAAGTAAATCGTACTGTCTATATTAGACTTCAAGCAGCAAAATACTTATGGATACTTAACAGATTTGTAAAAATCATCACTGTGAAATAAATGCAGATTTTACAAAGCCAAGATTAAACAAATTTCCATTACCATCCTTTTCCAACCACTAAAATCCAGTCTCATTCTCACACCCAACAAATGTCTCCATTGATTTATAATGACAACCAAACTCTTTAAAAGGCTAACACTGGGTGGAGAAAAAGAAAATAATACAAGGAGAGAGTTCCCTAAAGGGACATTGAAATCTGTGGATGGCAGTATTAATTATGATAATAATATGATATTATTATTGTGACTGAGATGAATTTAATAAAACTCAGAGTACAGACTGGGAGAATTTGGGTCCCTGATGATGGAAGACTTCCTAGATAAGACACTTTAAGTATACACATATATATACCTGAGTAATTTATAGCAATTATTTAAGAAAAAAAAACAGAGAAATCTTGTATTTTTTTTCACTTTATGCCGGAGCCTGCCGGCAAATCGAACGAGGAACCTGAATGAGGGGGTGAGGATAAGAAAAAGACAAAGAGAAAAAGATGGGGTAGGGAGGACAGCCTTAAGAAAGACTGCCCTGAGTTTATTGTTCTCACTCTTTTTATGCAGCTTGATTACGTGCAGTTTCACAAGAAAAAATGCATTACCTCAGTGTACATAAATCTTTAACTTTTACACAGAAACTATAAAATCACTGAAACTCCCAGAAGTCATTATCCCATGACGATAGCCATCAATCCTTTGTGTCCTGGAACTGGCCATTCTCACCACATACCTCAGCAACTTGTAAGCACCCTCCAGGTGCAGTCAGAGACAATGCCTTAGGAGCAAAAACAGGTTAAGCATTAACTGAGCCAGTCTGTAAGGCTCTGAATTAGCTGTAACCATGGCTCCC
>PVJL010017343.1:0-18517 GCA_004026885.1 Lyroderma lyra
TTTAGTTTGATATAGTCCCATTCATTTATTTTTGCTTTTACTTCCCTTGCCTTTGAGGACAGGTTCATGAAGTCTTCCTTGAGTCCTAGGTCCATAAGTTTAGTACCAATGTCTTCTTCTATACAGTTTATTGTTGCAGGTCTTATATGAAGGTCTTTAATCCATTTTGAGTTAATTTTTGTATATGGAGAGAGTTCACCCAGCAATCCCCCTTCTGGGGATCTACCCAAAGAACTTGAAAACCTTTGTCCGCAAAGACTTATGTACCCCAATGTTCATTGCAGCACTGTTCACAGTGGCTAAAACATGGAAACAACCAAAGTGCCCTGCGACAGATGACTGGATAAAGAAGCTGTGGTACATATACACAATGGAATATTACTCAGCTGTAAGAAAAGATGAAATCTTGCCATTTGCGACAAAATGGATGGACCTGGAGATCATCATGCTTAGTGAAATAAGCCAGACAGAAAAAACAAAGAACTGCATGATTTCAGTCATATGCGGAATATAAAATTGAAAGCAAAGAAAAAAAGAAATGAACAAACAAATAACCCATGGACACAATCAATAGTTTAATGTTTATTTGGGGACGAGTGGGTTAGGGAGGGGAGAAAAGGGAGGGAGTGGGAGAGGAGTGGGGGAAGCTAAATATAAGGTGATGGAAAGAGAAGTCACATTAGGTGGTGAACTTATTATACAACAAGTTGACAATGCGCTGTAGAACTGTATGCCTGAAACCTATGTAATCCTTGCTAACAGATGTCACCCCAATAAGTCTAACAACAAAAATGAATTAAAAAAAAAACCGACTTGAAAAGAAAAAAATATTGATGGCAAAAAAAATATAAAATAAAATAAAATAAAAAAATAAAAACAAAAGTGTTTTTCCTTGGACTTTTGGGCCAAAAATGTGAGTGCCCATTACACATGGCCAAATACGATATATATTCCTGCCAGAATTACCATGTTTTATTTACTGTTGCTTTATATGTGAAATTAAAATTGGGAAGTGTCAGCTTCCAACCTGATTTTTTTTGAAGGCTGTCTTTTCTTGGGGTTCCCTTTACAGTTTATATAAATTTTAAGATCAGGTTGTGCATTTTTCCCCAAAGACTTTTGGGACTTTTTATAAGAATATGTTAATCCGTACATTGTACATGTACTATTGCCATCTTAATATATATCTTTCCATCACAATGGTATGGCTTCACATATATTTAGGTTTTCTTTACCTTCTTTCAGCTATGTTCTGTAATTTTCAGTGTACAAGTATTGCAGTTTGATTAAAACTATTCCTATTTTATTAATGTTAATGTTACTTAAAATGGAATTATTTTTCTCAAATTGCTTCTGATATAATTTTTTGCTAGTAAGTACAAGTAAAACAGATTTTGTGTATTGATATTTTGTCATTTAGCTTTGCTGAATGTGTTTACTAGTTGTAATACTTTTTTGTTGATTCTTTTGGAAATTCTATGCATAAGATGATGTGACTTGTAATTTGTTAATAGCAATAACTTAAGTTTCTTTTCTTTTACATAAGGATGCCTCTCATTTCTTTCCTAATTATTCTGATAGAGCTTTCAGTACATTATTGAATGACCTTGTTGAGGGACAACATCCTGGCCTTATTCCTAATTTCAGGAAAAAACTTTCATCTTCAATAATAAGCATGATATTTGCTGTAAGTATTGCATAACATTCTTGATTATACTGACAAAATTTTCTTTTATTCCCACTTTCTTAAGTGTTTATATCATAAAATAGAACTGGGATTTGTGATAAGCATTTTTGCTTAAATTAATTTCATCATATGTTTTTCCTACATAGTATTATTATGGAGTAGTATTTTATGGTTTAGTCTCAGTACATGGAGCAACCCTCAAATTTCTGGTATAGAGACAGTTGAATCATTCTAATGTGCTGTTGGTTTTATATTGTTACTATTCCGTTGAGGATTTTTACATCTATGTTTATATGAGATATGGGTCTGTATATTTGGGGTTTTTTTTTTTAATGTATTAGTGTGATTTGACTGGATAGTAGTTATTGTTAGTGGTTTACAGGGCTAAGGGTAATGCTGGGGCTGAGGTAGGGGTTAGGGCTGAGTTAGGGGTTAAGGTGATGGTTTGGTTATGTTTTATGTTTATTGTTTATGGCTGTGTGTACATTCATTTATGGTAATAGAATATGGATTATGTTTATGGTTTATGGCTATGTTTAGTTTTTGTTATGATTTATGCTTAGAGTTTATGGTATATTTTATGGCTATACTTTATGGTTATAATCATGGTTTATGGTTATGGTTCATAACAATTTGTGGTTCATGGCTAATGGTTACAGTTTAGTATTATGGTTAGGATTTAGGTTATGGTTTATAGTGATGGTTATGGTTTATAGTGATGGTTATGGTTTAAGGTTGTAAGTTTTATAGTTTACCTTAAGGTTTAGGCTTAGGTTTAGTCTTAGGGTTAAGTATTTAGTGGGTTTTGGTTTAAGGTTTGGGGATTTGTGTCAAAGTTTAGGGTTAGTGATGTGTGATGTTTTGCTTTGCTTGATGTAGCATTTGTTCTCAGGCCCAAATTCTGCACCTCAGCTTTCTTTAGGATCTCATCTAACCTATTTCCATCCAAACAGTTCCAGTAGTCTGACACTACATCTAGCCCATTGTATGTTCCATTATCTGGGTGCTCTGATCAGTTCACAGATGTGAATATGATTCAAATCAGGACAAAATCATTTTAAATAATAACTTTTCATGAAACTGATTGGAAAGGAAAACCCCTCCTGGTAGAATAGCTGGTGAGTGAGTGTCAGCCCGGAGTCACTGGAGGCCCTGGATGCAGAGAGAGAGAGATTGTTTCTGTGAGTGAGGTCACCCAAAGGCACTTAAAAGGACAAAGTATTAAAGATGTTTCAGGTCATACTGTGAGACTGTGAGAAACTGAAACTTCCAGGTCTACCACTTAAAAATTATAAATTTATTTTATTTCAGTAAGTGTGTTCCATCTCTTGCAATACAGAAAGTCTTAGCTGACATATCAGAATCAAGTGACTCTTACAGGCATTGCTGAAGGAGATGCAGATACTGGATGGGGTCAGAACTTAGGGAATCTGCTGAATGGCTCTGTCCCTGTTTTTCCCTATCCCATAAGAGAAAACCCAAGAACAATGTAATGAAAACCAGCAGGGAGAAGAGGTCCTGGATAGCTGTTTTATATTTTTCTTATTTTAGGGCCCATTTTGTTAATACATATTTCTACTAAGTAATCCTTTTTCATGTGACAAATTAATTTTATTCTACTTTTAATTTCTCTTCTTTTTCTCAGAATTTTTACAATGATTAAGCAAATATTGAGGTGTTATTATTCACTAAAGTTTATATTTTATTCAGGTTTCTGCATTAAGACTGTTTAAATGCTGGTGTCTGCATCTATTAAGCCCTCCATGATCATTCAGCCAGAGAGGTTAATGCCAACAGCTGGTGTAACTGATGACTGAATTAGGGTGATAGAAAGTGAGACCAGGAGGAAAAACAGGTCTCTATATTCAGCTGATAACAGAGACTTTGTTCTATAGACTTGGGGGAAAGCTGTTGGTAGATCTATGTGCAGAAAGTGACAGAATTAGATTCCTAATTTAGAAAGGTCAAGCTGGACACAGTGTGGAGCTATGACTGAACAAGAGAGGAATGGAAAGCAGGGAGACCAGTGAGGGGATTAGTGAGAGGTGCTGCTGGCCTGAGCTGAGGTGGAGAATACTGCTTTAGAGAGAAACAGGTGTGTGAAGACCAGAGCGAGGCTGTGGTTAATGCTATTCTTAGCATAAAGCTAGCACAGATGCCAGAGTTAGCCCTTAAGGAAATTGGCTATTTTGACACCAATAGGATAGGTATCTCATTCTGCTAAAATAGACTATATTGTAAATCTTGTTTCGTCCAGCTCATGAAAAGTAGAGAAAGGACAAACAAGGAGAGGTGGGAGGGTAGTGAGTGTCAAGCAAGTGTTGGGTAGGAGCTGATATGTACCATGTAACTGAACTCTAACAGCCATCCTGAGAGACCAGTTATCCCCACCTGCCAGACGAGGAAAGTGAGTTTCCATTTCTTTGCCTGAAGTCACACAGCTAGTAGGTGTCTAGGACTCAGGCACTCTCCCATAAGAAAACTGTCACCTCAGACTCCATTCTGAACAGCCAAAGCTTTTTTCAATTGAGACCTCAGAGGAAGGAAACATTGGCAGAAGCAGAGAGGTGCTACAGACTGAGGAAGAACAGATTTTAAAAGGCCCATGGGACAGTCATGGCTTAGGAGTGGAAAAGTCCTTGTCATGAAAATCTGGTGCTAGTTTTACCCTGTGAAGGGCAAGGTCACATCATCACTCCCTGTCTTCATTCCCAGCTGCCTGCCCACGTTGCACTAAAAACCAGCCAGAGTGAGTGCATAGCAAGCTGGACCATTAGCTTATGTGCAAATTATTTTTAAATAGAATGACCAAGATCTTACCCAGTGCTGCAAAGATTATTTGGATTACTCTATTTGTCCAAGATCCTGTGTGTGCAAGCTATTCTGGCCCATCTTGGCCCATTTAGACCTTGGTTCTGGCCTCAAAACTGTGTTAGACTCTGTCTTCTGTTTAAATACCTGTGAAATGGGGGTAATAATGGTCCCCAACTATTCTGGTAAATGGGAGCAGTAGGTGAGATGAGGCCTGTGAAAGGCCTCAATCATGATTATCTCTTACCAAGGGTCTGAATTCTCATTTTGATGCCAGCAAGGAAATGCTCCTCTCTGCTTCTATCCCCTGTGAGTTTTAGGGAAAATCCCGGTGTGTGTCACCAAAAAAAGTTATTCCCTGCCGCCATCTAGTGTGCATATTGAAAATAACACCAGTTTGTGTTTTCCCCTGTAATTATTCTCTGCTCCTAGTTTATGGTCAGCTTTACAATAAAGTTTGTACTGCAATATTTTCCTTTAAGCATTTGAATTGCCCATGTAATAAACTAATAAAACTTCAGTTAAAATGGAAAAAAACCTATTATACTAAATAATACATAAACATTTAATACTCAAGGTTTATTTTTCTTAAATAATAATGAAAGAAAGAATAAAAAAAGACAAGGATATCTCCTTGAAATTTGATGTCAAAGAATTTACCTGTCAAAGAATTTCTTAAGATACTTGGCCAGAGTTATTGAAACCAAAGTAGATGGTAAGAAGAAATACCAACTGTGATTTTACCTGTGGATTTATATCATAAACTAGTAAGATTTGAGTGGTTGGATTTAAACAGTTTTTAGAATTAATTTTCTTAATGCTTCATTGACATTTTTACTACATTTAGACAACAAACTTATTCAGTTTTATGTTGAAAAATGCACTTTAATTTTAATTTAGTTAAATGAATTTAGCTAAAATATTAGCTAAATAAGGTATTCCTAAATTAGCTAATTTCTAAATTAGCTATATAAGGTATTCCTCATATCAAAGTGCATTATCTTTTTTTAATTTTAAGTACTCTATTTTGAATGTATTGCCACGGAGTTTGTTAACAGTACTTGGACAAGAAGGACTGCAGAGTGGTGAGAGAGAGAGAGTTAATTGTTTTGTTTTATTAAAAGATAAACTGAACTTATACTTTACTCCATTGTTTGCTCTTTAAAATGAACATATTTTGCCCTTATACTGCCTTTCTCTCTACAAGTACTTCAGTTCATCAATCATCTTCTCTTCATGTGTGTATTCAGAACTGGTTTATTTCCTTACATTTAAAATATGTTCAACTCTCACTAACCAAAGTAGCATATTTTTGGCCATCATTTTAGCTTCCCATGTTGAAAACAACACTACTCTCATCTTCTACTTGTTCACTACCTACTCTCTTATTAGCTCTGTGTGTGTCATTGTTTATACCAGTCACTGAATGAAAATCCCACCATGGCAGAACCTCCGGAGTCTACTTGTTCTCATCTCTCTGAAGTGGTTGTCATGGTTAGTCACCTCTTATCCTTGCAATTCTCTTCTTCTTGGATTCCACACAAACTAAATTTTGTTTTTTATCTCTCTTCTACTCTAGGCTGCTTTCCTGGTTTCAGGCACCCTCTGTCCAACACAAACATACACAGTAGGCCATATTGATTGTCATTTGACTCTCTCTTTCTCTCTCTCTCTTCTTTTTAAAAAACTATCTTTAAGTTGTTGGTCTATCTTCTATTGTCCTGGTTTCAGATGTTACTTTTAGTCAACTGGCTTCTGTATTGCATCAATTGCTCAAACATCCTCATTAAACTTCATGTGCATCACTACACGTGACTCTTGGCTGTTTTCATTTTAATGGACCAGTTAAACCTAAATTAAAAATGTCTCAGACTGAGTTAACTCTCTTTTTCCTATTCTCAACCCTTTATTTTGCCTTTCTAATTTGAAACCGTTTTAGTTATCCAGTCATGTAGACTAAAACTTACTAAGTTTTTTTCTTCCTCTGTCTTTCCATACTCAAGCAATTGCCAGCCTCTGCAGACCTAGTCATTTCAATCTATTTTCTACTTATTCTCTTATTTCTTAACCTACTTTATTATAGGTCAAAGTTTTCCCAAGAGACAAAACCTATAGAATATGAAGACATAAAGAAGGAGATGAGTGGGCTTATGGAAGCGTAAAGGCTGGCAAGTCCAAAATATTCATAGTGGGTTGAAGAAATGGACATCCAAAAAAAACCAATGCTGCAGCTAAAGTTCAAAGCCCATTAGCTTCTAAATAGTAATAGCCCTGGAGCTACTGTTGAATAGTGTTATTTCCAGTAATGTGTCTAGAAAAATATTTCTGTACAGTGGAAAGGTTATGCTTTCTCTGTTTTCTCAATTTATTCTAAAAACAGGATGAGGTAATAATTTTTAAAATAGGTGTTATTATGTCAGGGAGCCTCTATAACAGTGGTTCCCAATATTTTCCCACTTGTGTACCCCTTTTAAACCCGTTTCTATGAATTGTACCCCTTGTTTTTAAAACAGCTGTTTTTAAATACTGATGCATTTGTTCAGGGCCTACCTTAATGTGAAATAGTGGAAATGAGGTAATAAGAAAAATTACTGCCCTAAAAGTAAAAACTACAGATTTGATTTTACAATATTCATAACAGTTAAATATTGATAATGATTATCAAGTATTTAAACATTAAATTAAAAAAACTACTTGAAAAGAATCATGAGTAAAGACAATGCACTTACCTTTACTCAATCAATAACTAAACTGACCAAACTGTCTGGCTATGGATGTATTTATATGTTAGGAAAAGTTGTAGAAATGCCACAAATGAATTGTTCTGAAACTGTGCATAATGATTGGCAGAAGAGCAGTTTGGGGAAAGAGTTCATAGCCATGCCCTCACCAATCATCATTCGCCAATGTGATCTAATTTTGAAGTGTCTCCATTAATGGTGATTCCAACTTAACATTTATTGTTTCATAATTAATGTTTTGCATTTTTTTAGTTTACTTGTTTTTTCTCCATTACTGATTATTTTTTACATACCCCTGAATGGCCCAGAACATACTTCTGGGGATACACACTTGGTAACTGATGCTGTATAATTAAACATAAAAGAAAACAAAATGCCATTAGAAATAAATTAATATTTCTCCAAGTTGCTCATATATTAAAGTACAACAAACTTAGTTGAAGAGCATGAAATGGCATAGGATCTCCTAGGATTTTCAGAGTCACTTATGAGCATCTAACATTCTTTTACATTTTCACCAATTATGTGTTTAAAAGACTTATTTAGTTATTTATTAGGTAGTTTGTATTTATCTATGCACACAATTCTGCTAAGTGTTCTGCAATAAAAACTTACGTTTTTAGAATCCTATTTTCCAAAGCCCTTACTGTGTACACTACTTGATTTTATTTTTAATTACTAATGCAATCTTCTGATAAGTTATAGGTCTATTCAGATTTTCTATGTTCATGATTTAGTCTTGGTAGATATGTTTCCAGACATTTATAGTAACAAAAGACTATTACTATATTGGTAGTATTTATAGAGTTTCACATTCTTCATGATTGTTTCCCACAGTAGAAATATTTTATGTAAACATGACTGTAAATGGTTGCATAATGTACCATCTCATGGGTATGTCATTTCATATCTAGCCTTTCTACTGTTACTAAATGTAGGTACACTAACTCTTTTTCTGCAATGAATACTCTCATACTGTACACAGCTTTCTACTTTATGTCTCTGGATAACTCCTAGCAGTACAGTTTCTGGATCACTGGGTCTGCATACATTGTTTTCTGCCCCTAAGTAAATTTTCCAAGGTCATGACAGAAAGGAAATTAGGCTCAAAGTTTAAGCTACCAGTGGAGCAATGAGAACCATTAATTTTAACAACTTAGTCAGTGTCTTACTATTCCAATTTCATTTTACAGTTAATTATTTGCTTCATAGATATAAAATTATGAGTATAAAAATAAATATTTTTCTAATAGCAATGACTCTAAAATACAACTTTAGTTTTGTTTCATCATTAATATATTGACTCATATGTGAGTTTACTCACTATATTTAAAATTAGATAAACAGCTAACAAACTTATAACCATTATCATCAAACCAATGAATAGTATTTATTGAAAATTTGCTCTGTACCAGACATAGTGCTAAGCCTTTTATATACATAATCTCATTAACTTAACAAAACTCTAGCAAGTGGATATAATGAGCTTTAATTTACAAATGACAACCAGAGGCATTGGGAGGTTTGACCTTATAGCCTCTCAGGACGCAGAAGCCGTTCAGGTTAACACCTATTTAGTGCTCATTATGAAGCAATGAGTGTTATAAGCTATGAAAATGGGGAATTGTACAAGTGATACCACAAAGACCCTGAGAGGTTTGTTACCCATCCAAACAAACATAGCAAGTAAATGGTAGACCCAGGCTTAGACAAATTGCAGAAGCCCAATGCTTAGGCGTTTCTTTTCTCAGAACTACTGGAAGTGTATTTTTAAAAATGCGAATTGTAGAAAGAGCCACTCAAAACTAAGCAATTAAAATTTTTTTCTCTCTGACTGATGAGACCAGGCTGAGTAATCAGAGAAAAGATTAAACTTTGGGACCCCACCAGGCCCCTTCACTAGTAGTATCCTATTTTGGGGAAAAAAATCTGTCAAACCCAAGAGTGTGTGTTCTCTCTTTCTTTCTCTCTCTCTCTCTCTCTCTCTCTCTCTCTCTCCACACACACACACACACACACACACACACAGACACACACACACACACACACACACACATACATATATACTGTTCAGAAAAAAGCCAGCCATAAATGCCCATATTTCCCTTATTGTTCCTATTACATGGCTGGAAACTTTCTAGACTGCCCTCCTATATATATCTTTTACTCTTCACTTAAATTATTTAAGTGAATCTTAGATTGCAGTGATCTATTCCCATGAGGTTCAATGAAACCTGGTTTTCTGTACTTCTCTCTTTTATGATGACATTTGGCTTCTCATGGACTAAGGTCTCAAGACCTATTTAGCACAACACTGCTGTTGTACTGTTATTGTCAGTGGTTGGGGGAGTGTCAGGCAAATGTGCCAAACCTTGGTGCAATGTTTCTTTCTTTTCTTGTATACCAGATTTTTTTCTAATAATAAAAATCTGTGGTCAGGTAGAGACTTAGAAAACTAAAGTCAAACGTTTCTAAATGTGCTGCTGTCCCTTTAGCATTTCAAAGAAGCTGAACACATGCCCTGGCGTGGAGGGAACTTTTTCTCTCTGCCATCTACCACAGTAGAAATGCCTCATCCACTGGTGACCCACAGCTATCCATGAGCAGCAAGGAGACTGCTGATACTTGAGGCTTAAAAAGCTTGTTTTTTCCAGCTTCTCTGCTCAGGCAAACAATCTGGGATTGCTCCTTTGAGACACAGAGCCTGCACAGCCTTTTTCAGACCAGGCCCCCAGACCAGGAGTGGGAGGAGGAGCTGAACTTGAGGTCAGGGACTGGGGGTACAGGGAGATGACAAAGATGCTAAGGAGGATCCAAAAGGCAGGACCTGAAGCAATTTGCCAATCAGTGCAGACTCAGTTTACCCAGACTCCAGACCTGGGCTAGCAGGCACCGGACTGCATGGCCATGTCAAACTCCACATAATCCTCTCCATGTTAATGTGTGACCCCTATGTCACAAGTAATGTGACTCAGAGTGGCCGCATATGTTGTGCATGTGTGTTTTATTCATGGAGTTGGCTCCTGGTGTACTTCAGCTTTTCTAAGTTACTTACAAACTGTGTTCTTCAACTATTCTCTCAGTGAATCATAACATATCTCATTTTTTAATTCAAGTGATATGAGACTGACTTGTTGAAAGAGGTTTTCTACAGGTATTAGCACACTGTAAACACTAAAGCTTCATTTAGAAGGGTGCTTAACCAGAGAATAAATATCACACATATCTGTAATGCAAGTAAAAAAGTTTGACTTGAGCAAACTATATTTAAATTTCTTCTTTTATAGTAGAGAACTCATACATATTTTTCATACTTAGAGCAAAGTGTCTTAAAAAGCTACTGGCAAAGATTTCACTGCAGTATTATCTTAGTGAATGGACCTGTCCTGATTAATAATGAATGGAATATATTATTGCCAGGAATTGTTATAAAGATACTTCTATGACGCCATCTGCTGTGAGGCACATGAAATTAGCCTAATTTCTTTAAAGCAACTTAAACATTCTCTGATACCTGTAGGAATTGGTGAGCCCCGCTAGTAAATAATTATTTTTACACACTCCCATGACACTGACTTAAAATCTCTGTTTTTCCAGGAAAAGGAAGCACACTCTGCCAGTTTAAATTTTCAAAGTGTTAGACTAAATGAGTGCTTGACACATTTTTACAATATACAAATACATCACTCACAATTCAAGTGCTCTCTCAGAGAACTGAATGGTATACATTCCCTAAGACATAGTGAAGTTTTGGACCAGACTAATCAGTAGGTCAACTAATAGTGCTTGAAAACTGCATAATGCCCAGTATTCATTCAAGAGAAAAGCTAATACTCAGTGTGCTTCTGACAATGCAACTCATGCATGTGTGTGTCATGACATAATGAACGTGACTTGTAAAAATGAGGTCTTAGCAAGCTCCTGGCACCCTGTGATCTACAAGATGTTCTCTTAGTAAGTGGAACACAATGAAGGTTCTGATGCAGAGTAAAGCCTGTCAACAAATGTGTGAGCAAACCTGTATAAAACAAGACTTACCCTTATAAATTGTGCTATGATCCCAGTCCAGCATTTGAGCTTATTCTCCTAACAGTTGGTACATTTTCTAGAAGTCACTTGCAAATAGCATTCAGCACAGTGTTTATCTGGGACTGCATACATTAATGTATAGCCTGGGTTGACACAAATACTCTTTCAAATAGCTACTCGTGAACTACATTTGTCACAAGTTCTGTAACTCAAAAGAAACACATTTTAAATGTAGCAAAGTGTTTGACTTGAATAGTGGTAATGATCTTTTCAAGAAGCTATAAGCATACCAGCACATGATGTTCAGCAGTGTGTTTTTTCAGCCAGTATAACTTATTTCGCCATTATAAAAGTAAAGTTTAGGATATAACTTACTGTCAGTATAACAAGCTACACTGATGAAGCCACTACTCACCGAGTGAAACATATAGTTCATGGTTTGAAAAGTCTTGTAGTTAATGTGCAACAGGATTTGGCCAACTTCGGCAGAGTGAATGAAGAGTGAATGCAGGTACTGAGTCAGTAACTTTCTAGAAAAGTCCATGCAAACTTCATTAAGCACAATACTTTTTTTTAATTCATTTTTATTGTTAGACTTATTGGGGTGACATCTGTTAGCAAGGATTACATAGGTTTCAGGCATACAATTCTACAGTGCGTTGTCAACTTGATGTATAAGTTCACCACCTAATGTGACTTCTCTTTCCATCTCCTTATATTAAGCTTCCCACCTCCTCTCCCACCCCCTCCCCTTTCTCCCCCACAATATTCTTTAAGGCATAAAGCTATCAACAGTGTGTTTTCAATAAATGGAACTCATGCACCTATGAAAATGTGTGTTGTGATGTGATAAACACTACTTGTTCACAAAATGTTTCATGAAGCTCCTAGTACTCATTTACCTGCAAAATAATTTTTTTGAAAATGGGATTTAAACAGTGCTCTTATGCAGGCTATAAGCTCTGTCAACCAAGGTGTGAGAGAGCCTGTTTGGAAAGGAACTCACCCTTCTGCACTCTTCTAACAATGCAGCCAAGTGCTTGACCTGGAGCTCTGTTCTTTTATTCTTAAGGAGTCACTTGCAAATGGTAAGCATTGTGGTGTTAATTCCAGGAGTGTCTGCCCCAGTAGACAGGAATACTTTTCTAAATATCTACTTTCAAACTCCATTCTTCACCCTGTATAGGAATGCTTAACTCATGTATTTATTAAGGAATTGCTCTTGAATGATTATAATGTTATTTCCAGGAAGCTACCAGCAATTTTGCACACTATAATCAGTGGAGTGTTTTTTTATTGAGTCTAATATTTTCCACCTTGGATAAATAATACATTTTTAAAAATAACTGTTTTTCAATCAATTCTACTGAGCTACTTGAAAATGCTATTCAGAGTAATTTGTTTTAGAGAAAAAAACTGCTACATATTGAGAAAAACATGTAGTAATATGTTTAAACAGGTTTGTATTAAAAGACATTAAAAGAAATTGTGGCAAAAACATTCTCAGCCAAGGCTGCGATAAGAGAATAGACACCTTTTCATTTGTAATGTACATGTGCAGCTTATGGTCTCAGGAGTTACCACTGCTCATTTTATAAAAAGTTAATCACAAAGACTCAACCCAGTGTAATTTCAGTGAATAACACTTGCACCATTAGTAATGTGTATATTTACGTCTTTGGTAAGTTGCTACAGATAGCAGAAACCATGCAGCAAAGTGTGTGGAAAGGCTGCTGTTATCATGCACTGAAAGAAATTTTGTCAAAAGGCATTTGGCACAATGTGTAACTGGTGCGGTAGCATGCTTCCTCATTTTGAAATGCGTGTGTGAAGCTTCTGTTCAGGTGTTATCAGTATGTTATCTAAAAAGCTGCTTGCGAGAACTTCAGACCAGTGTTACCTCAGTGACTGTAACTTAACCAATACGAATGCAAGTGATGACTACTTTGTTTAGAAATGACTGCCTGAGGGAAACATGAAGTAAAGTGTTTACACCAGCCTCTAGTAACCCCCTTGATAAAGGAGTTTGGCAGAGTTCTCAACATTGTGTATAATAATAAAATAAAACACATTCTCAACTTGTAATGAATCGGTGAAGCTTATGGCCGCAGGTATTATAATTAGCAATTACATAAAGTGCTACTGGCAGAGACTTTAGCCCAGTGTTGTTTTAGCCCCATGAAGAAAACTCACATCTTTTAAAATTAAAATATCATATTATGTCCAGGAATTAATTTATAAAAATTATAACAAATATCTATGTACATATGTCTTCGATGGTACCTGCTTACTAAATTCAGAATAGGGTTCTTTTAGGAACAGCCAGAGAAAGATTCTTTAATACCCATAGTGAATGCAGTGATGCACTATAATAAAAATATTGGACGCACCTGCTACTACACTGATATAAGTTCCATGTTTCTTCAGGGAAAGTAGTCCCAATGTTTCTGATGTAGGTTTTCAAAGTGTTTCACTAGTCCTGTGGTTTGCACATTTGCAACAAACTACAGAATAGAATCAGTGTGAATCCAAAAGCCCGTTCAGTGAATTCAATGCTACACATTCTGTATAGCCCACAGTAAAGTGAGGGACAACACCCTTAAATAGTAGGCCTCCAAAAAGTTATTTGCAAGCTAGATTGGGCATGATATTCTTTAAATGAATTAAACAGATTCCCAAAGTGCTTTTAATGAATGGAACTTATGTTTATATCAAAATATTTATAGTGATGTGATGGATATAACTTGTAAAAATGAGGCTTCACCTAGCTTCTAGCACCAAACTTGTCCAACCCACAGACACTGGGCAGGTTTCCACACAGGGCAGGTTTCCACACAGGGCAGGTTTCGGCGGTGGTACACTGAATTGAAAAAACACACGCGGAGCCGACATGGGGGACCATAAACACACCAGCAAGCAAGCCACTTTATTGCGCACCTGGGACTATATATACGTATTCAAACAAAAGTGGCATCTTGCCGCATCTGCCCAGTAGCAATTGTTTAGGTTTTCATGGTTACATAAGGCGGTACATGCGCAGTAACTGTCAGCCCCAGGAATTCCTCAACCCCAGACAGGGACTGATTATACCAAGGTCAAGCCTGGGCGGCGGGCCTGGCTTTAACCCTTTACAGTGGGCTTAGCTTTAACCCTCTGGGGACTGACACTCCACCCCTACAGGGCCACCGCATGGGACTTTGTCCATAATGCATATCCTTGAGCCCACAACCCACAGCAGCAATATAGGGAACAGCAAAAGACTACCAGACTGCTAGCAATAATTGCTAGGATCATTAGTATCCACCACCAGGTGGATCCTAAGGAATTCCACCAAGAGGTTAATGGGTCTGCTGTGGAAGAGGCAATGGCTTGTACCTCTGTGTTCATCTCAGCCAGGGCTGTCTGAATGTGCTCAGTGTGATCTGGGATATATATACACAACATTCCACATGTAAAATAGCCCATGTGCAACCTTGGGAGGCTGTCAATAGATCTAAGGCCATCCGATTTTGCAGCACAACTTTACGCATTTGGGCTGTTTCATCCAATAACAGGCTTAAGGCCTGTTTAGTAGCATTCAGGGCTTGAGCTGTGTGCACTGCTAAAGCTTCCACTTGTAATTCTACATCTATGACAGCAGCTCCGGGCAGGGCCAGAGCAAAAGGGTAGAACCACCAGGTGGCTCTACGTTGGCAATGCCAGTGGTGATACACAGCACCCCAATTAGTAGGCAATTGAGGGAGGGTCGCCAGTACTCGACCAGCAATGTAAGGGCGACCCCATGTACATCGGCCAGTCCAATTTGCAGGCAAATAAGGCCATCCATAGTGTCCACAAACCCAGAGGTATCCAGCCGGAAGGATATCTGTGGGATGAATGCCAGCATATCTGGCCCCATTCCACCAAGGGCGAGGGGTCAGCACATGGGTAACATTTTGACACAAGTGCAGGGGCACCCAACCAGTGATACGATTAGCAGCTGAGCGGTGTTGTTCTATACATAATGGGACTTGTTCCCGTAGTTCCACGTGTTCCCCCACCACCCAACCCCACCCATTAGTCATTGCATAACCAAACAGAGGGGGTTGGTTATTATGGTCCTTGGGGAGCAAGTTGTCCACTGCCCGGCGTCATTGGTTCCCTTCAGCGGTGCTGCTCCATGTACATAACCGCGTCCAGTTGTGTAGGGAACCTGGGTGGATCCGCCACGGAAGCCCCTCAGCTGCCTCTACCGGTATTTCCTTGCAGACCCAGCAGTGGGAAACATTGTGCACCTGAGCAAATGTATGTGCCCAGGGCAGGGTACTATTACCTGCCGTTAGCCTGGGCAGTAGGACAAAGCAGACAGTGACAACATTAAAGGAAGATGTTTACCCTCAGGTAAAATACAGGCAATGTGTCCATCTTGTGACAACATTGTGGCCAGCAAGGGCCTTGCCCCCGTCTGTGGCATCTGTAACCAAGCCCGCAACCAGCTTTTTACCAGATACCGTAATTGGATGGTTACAGGATTAGGACCTGTTATGGCCTCACAGGCCAACAGGGCAGCAGAAATAGCAGCTAGCTGTTTCTCTATAAGGGAATAGCGGGCTTCTGCCCCTTTCCACAACTGAGACCAGAAACCAATGGGCACTTTATGAGTCCCATGTTTCTGCCACAAGCCCCATCCAAACCATTGCCATCCATTGACACCGTTAAAAGGAATGGAAGGGTGGTGTCAACCACCCGTAGGGTTTGGGCTTGAGCCACTGCCTGCGTGGTGGCTCGAAATAACTGCTCTATTTCTGGGGTCCAATCCCAAGTAGCCCCTACCCATATCAGGTGATGCAACGGGCGAGTTACAGTGGCTAAATGAGGAATAAACACCCTCCAATAGCCCAACAAACCCAAATAGGCCTGCAATTGCTTCACTGTTGTTGGCCGGGGATATGCCTCTATCTTATCTATGACTGCCTCCGGCATAACCTTAGTCTTACCTGACCAGACAACTCCCAAGAACCTGACAGACAGCCCAGGCCCTTGGACCTTGTCTTCGTTGACGGCCCACCCCCAGGTTTCCAGGGCCCCTCGTAGACTGGTGGCCGCAGTCTCGAGCTCTGCAAGAGAATCAGAGGTTAGCATTATGTCATCAATGTAATGGAACAGATGGACCCCTGCTGGCTTCCACCAGGTGGCCAAGTCCTGAGCTACTAGTCCGTAGCACAGGGTGGGACTGTGCAGATATCCCTGGGGAAGCACCAGGAAAGTCCATTGTCGTCCTTCCCACATGAAGGCGAACTGCTCTTGACTCTCCAGAGCTATATCTGTGGAGAAAAAGGCATTTGCCAAATCCACAACGTAGTGATACTGTCCCAGGTCATGTGTGAGTTTGTCCATAAGATCCATTACATTGGGCACAGCTGCATGCAACGGGGGCGTCACTTAGTTCAGCTCGCGATAGTCCACAGTCATTCGCCAGGAGCCGTCAGGCTTTCTCACTGGCCATATGGAACAATTGTAAGGGCTATGCGTTGGGCAGATTATCTGGGCTTCTTCAAGCTTGAGAATGGTACGACCATCTCTTCGTGCCCTCCTGGTAGCCGATATTGCTTTGTATGCACAACACGGGTAGCCTGGGGCAGTACCAAGGGGACATGATGGGGATGCCCCCAAACAATAGTCTTTACGACTCGTGTACTCGTCGTCGAAATTGCCAGTCCTTACAGCACATCCACCCCTAGAATATATTCTGTGATATAGGGGAGACATAGACTTTATAGTCTTGTGGGGGCAATCGCCCTATGCTCAGCGTCACAACTGCTTGTTTGACTCGTATCATCTGGCCTCCATATCCCTACATGGTGGCTGTAGGACCGCTAAAGCATTCCAGATTTTCATACAGCAACGTGCTATCGGCTCCAGTGTCCGATAAGGGCTAGTACCCGTTGCACATTATGGGTGGACAAGTAAATAGCAAGTTCAACATGTGGCCTCCGGTCTCCCGGGTCCTCCCTCAGCCGGGAACCTTGGCCAGACCCCTAGTCTGGGTAAAAATCAGTCAGTCTCAACTCCCGAATTGGGAGTGTAGCAGCCGGCAGGAGAGTAAACTGCTGCTCAGGTTCCAGCTGCTTCCACAGAGCCAGCAGCACCCCCATAGGCTGACGCTCTATTTTCTCTGCAGCTACTCCCGCAGCTAATAGATCAAACCACATCTGCTTTCGGCTCATTCTCACTGCAGGCTGAACACCACCCTTTTGAGCCGCTTTACTCTTCGGGCGTCCTTTGGGTGGGGGCCCCTTGGGGCCCTGTAGCGACCTCACCTGGCCGCCTTTTTTCTTTTGGTTCACTTCCACATCCCCCAATCGAGCTAGGGCGGCTGTTACTTCATGCCCCCGCCCATCTACATGGGGAGCCAGAAGAGCCGCCATAGTCCCGAAAGTTCCTGGGGGTCCTGACGCTAGGATGAGGTCCTTCATCCTAGTGGTGGGAACCTCCTCATCAGGACTATTGTAGTGTACCTGAAACATCATCCGTCGCATGCCCATCTCCCGTATGATTTGCACTAGGTCCGAGTACGTGGACCAGTTGCTCACAGTCTCAGGCAGTTCGCTGGCATCTGCCCGAACCGTTCAGGCTGCTGCCATTAACCAATTGATCAGGGAGTGATTCCCTTCATCATGGTTGGTGTGGGCAGTGTTTTGTAGCCTCTGCCTCAAGGAGGGGAGTACCGGTAGTGGAGGCCAGTTGGGACATTTCATCAGGGGACAGCGCTGGTCCTTCCGCCCCCTCATCCCATAATCTCAGTAGCCAGCCCGGTACCCCAGCCTTTTGCTGTATCTGCTTCGTTAGTTCCCATAATTCAGCTGGCGAGTACGCAGTCATTGTCGTATGCTGCCTGGCCTGGGGGTTGCCCTGCGGCTGAACCCCTGGCCCCATTTTCTGCTCCAGCTCGACCTTCCGTTGCACCAAAGGGCGAGCCTGCAATTATGACGGACCAGCCGCCACAAGTCGATCAGTACCTGAAGGGGGGAGCAGGAATTAAAGAGACACACTCACAGGATTGCTGATGCAGCCGGTCTTCACTGATGGTGAAGCCCCGAGTTTATTTCCCATCACCAATATATGCAGTTTGAGTACATGCAGTTTAACAATGAAAATATGCATTACCTCCTTCAAAAGCAGATCATCTATTATCATTAACTTTCCAGCAATAGCCTAAAGTCAGAGCAAACAAAGGTCAGATTTCCTAGGGCCTTGTCTTCCATAATCC